>PVJX010003966.1:0-100683 GCA_004027295.1 Dolichotis patagonum
TCGATCCAGTAATACTGAGGCAATAGGAAGTGCACTAAAGTTTACCCCATCCAGGTCAGAACTCTTGTAAAATGCTCTACGATTTCAATTCACCACTTCTGTGTCCAGGTGAGCCACTCTGCCGGGGCTTCTTGGTGGAGTAGTAAGAAATCTCTACAGTTCACTCGTCTGCATAGAGGTCGTGCTGTGCCTGGCAGTAATCTCCACTGCCCTTCAGAAACTCCATAAATGTGTGACCAAGAACACCACAGAACTGCTGTTTAAAAGAAAAAAAGAAAGACGTTACGGACCAGTTAAAAAGGGATGTATTATGCTTTTTACAGTATTGAAGTGTACAATTTTTTTTTTCCAATTCAGAGCCTAAGACATTTTACTTGGATCACAAATTTCAGAGATGTGTGACTGCAGATTAACTCTTAAGCGTAAATTAAACACTGTTCCACGTGGTAAATTCCCTATCCTCTTGATTATTCCTCTCTCAATAAGCAGCCACGTGTTTTGCAGTATTAGGAACCATACATGCAACTTTCTATGTTTATCAGTTCAACAAAACATTTTTACACATCAAAATAATTTTTTTGAAGTTTTAAACTTTGAAGGTATTAGTTTTGAGGAATTTATTTAACTCATATACAGAAAATCACTTCACGCTCTTTTCAGGGTTTAGCTTTTATATTTCATGTGTTAACACTGACAGAAATTAGGGAAATGTCAATTGGACGGTTTTCGTACAAAAATAACACTTCTTTGCGCCATAAACATATAGAAAAGCATGTAATTATGCATACTCACCATCCCAAACAAAAATACCTGTAACATATTCTCAAAGAGTAAATTACCAAAAACAAGTACCTGTGGCAACAGCAAAAAAGATCCTATTTGAAGAAGCTCCTTCTGCTCTGTATGCCTTTAAATAGAGCCCATGCTTTTTCTAGAACTTTGCTGACTGTCAAGGTACTTATTTGCATGGGGCCTCTCGGGCCCCAGGGAGCGGGTCAGAAGCCCAGGCGACTTTTCCGCCCGGCAAAGCAACTGGCATTAAGACTCCCTGAGGGACAGGTCCCACCCGGAAAGTCACTGTTCCTCCCAAGGCTCGCAGCACAGCAGAGAGGTCCCGCCCGCTCCCGCCGCACTAAGGCGAGGTGAGGCGAGGCAAGGTGGGGCCTGACCCCCGAAACCGCCTCCCCGCTCTCCAGCTCGCACCCCAGCCACGCCGGCACTTCCTGCTGACTCAAAGCGGATTTCAAAGCCGGCGCCCCAAGCAGCCGGGCCGGGTGTGCGGCGCCCGCGTCTCCCTGAGGGGGCGCCCCGAGCACGGCGGCCCCGCGCGGGCAGCAGGAGCCGGCAGGTTGAGGCCCGGCCCGGCCGCCCTCCGCCGAGCGCCGCGGATAGGCTCCCAGCGCGCCGCGCGCCCCCGAGGGCCCACGCGCGCGCACGGACACGCACATGCGCGCGCACGCGGCAAAGCCTCGGCCGGCGACGCTCGTCCCCGCGGCACGGCCCCCGCCCAGCCCCGCGCCCTCCGCGCCTGACCCGGCTCGGCTGAGGCGGGCAGGCCCGGGCTAGTCCCGGCCGGCGGGGGGCCATCTTGCGCGGGGCGGCCCGGCTGCTCAGCCCGGCGCGCGGCGCACAAAAGCCACGGTGTGGACGGAGCCCCGCGCGCGCCACTCCTGCCACGGCCCCGCCGAACAAAGGCGATGGCGGCGGCCGCGCACCCCGGCCCGCGGGCGGCTACTCACAGGAATATGTCTACTCATTGAAGATTGTGGCCTAATCATACAGCCGGTCCCGAGGCGGCGGCGATGCAGGCGGCGGCGGCGGCGGCTGCAGGCAGGGGGCGGCGGCGGTCGTGGCGGGGCGGCGGCGACAGTGCGGGCGGCGGCGGCGGGGGTACCAGACGACCATGCACTGAGCGGCTCGGCAGAGCGCTTGGCGGAGCCGGCCCGCAGCCCGAGCAGCCAATACGCGCGCCCAGGCGCTCTTGCGTCACAAGCCCTCGCCTTTATACTCCGCGTGACGTACGCGCCCCTCTGCCCACCAATCGCGGCCCGGGACCCTGGCCCCAGAGCAGACGTGCGTGGGTGGAGGCCCGGCCCCTGCGGACGTCACCGTCCGGCGGCCTGCGCCGGTGCGAACCGGTTGATGAATGGCAAGCTGCTGGTTGGCGCGGGAGCGGGGCCGCGGGGAGCCCGAAGGGGAGCGGGCGGCGCGCGGGGGAAGGGCCATCTGCAGGGCGCGGGCCCCGCCGCGAGCCGCGTGGCAGCCGGGCGCGCGCACGTTAGCGGCCAGAGCCGGAGGGACGCGCCAGACCCCAGCCCATTCCGAGCGCGACCCCGACCCTGAGCCCGGCGCAGAAGCCCGTACGCGGCCGCCCCGGCTCCCCTCGACCCGGTCCAGAGGGGCCCGCGTTTGAGCAGGCCCGAGCATGGCGAAGCCGAGTTCCGCGCCAATGTGCAGGAGGGAGGCAGCGGGCCTCCACCTGCTTCTCAGAGCTCGGACCGCACCGACCCCCAGGCCTTTGTCCGCTGTTTCCCGGAGCTGGGGGTGGAAGGCGGCTGCGGGGATCGGAGCGTGTCCGCGGGCTGCACAATACGGCATTTTAGGGTTTATCAGACCTACTTAAAGCCTGGTTGCATAGTTACTCAATATTCTTATAAACATCTCTAAGCAGAGTAGGCGCTTTTTGACGAAAAGAATTCCGCTGGGCTCTTTAACAAAACTCAACTCATCTTCATTTTAAAGAAAACTGCTTGCGTAAGATTCCATTTAAGTCAAGGAAAATTAGCCTAAGATACATAAGAAAGGCTTGGGTTGGTAAGGTTGAAGCTAAGCAGACTGGGGAACTCCCATCAGAAAGGAAAAGATCTATTTTACAGAAATTAGAAACTTTCATATGGCAAGTGACAAAAAAATTTCAAGCAGGGATAAAATATTGGTGATTTAAATGAAATCATTTCATTTAAATGATTTAAATGAAAATATTGGTGATTTAAATATTGGCAGATTTAAATGAAAAGGTTGACTAGCATGTAATAGCGTAGCGAAAGACGTGGGCAGTCAGCCCTTACTCCAGGTTAACGCAGTGATTACTAGAAGGGTGCAACCTAAGTGCCTAATGACTTTTCCAAAGCAGGGTGGGATAAGCTGAGGACTCAGCAGGTGGTAAGCAGAGTCCAGGCTGTGTGAGCCAGTTTTCTGGTAGAGCTTGGGATCTAAGTTGTGGCTTGTGCTCCACAGATTCTGAGATTACCACCAGCAGTACCGATGTGAAGCAGTGCTCGGCAGTGCTTATCCAGCCGGAATGCTGTGCTCAAACTCTGGTGAGAGAGTCAGCCTCCTAGGTGAGGTGTCACCCTGTCCTACTTGGGAAAGGGCATAGTTTCCAGGATGAAGAACAGAGGCTTTTGTAACTGAGAACATACTTTAAATAGGACCTAAGTGGAGTCTTGCTAATCAGTCTGCTAAATTCTCTGGGTAGCCGCGGTCGGCCTCCCTGGCCGCAGTGGCTCACTGTTGTGCAGAACAGATCTATCGAGGGCGATAGTTTCAAGGTGCTGATTCTCAGCAGTAATCCATCCAGCGTTGGCAGGAGATCCCAGTGAACTGAGAATTCACTAACCTTCAGTCTTGCACTCAGGGGCTGGCGCCTCTACTTAACTACAGATGATCTCCAGTAACCTTGCAAGTAGTGGTCCAGACATCAAGAACTAAGTAAACGTCTTTAAAAGCCAATCCTTATGCTAAACTTTAGAAGATTTTTCTCTCCAGCTAAGCAAGATGTCTCCTTGGAAGAAAGTTACTTCTTTTAATTAAGTATGTCATCAGGGTAGGCAGGACTTTTCATCAGTAACTTTGAAATAGAAAAGCCAATAGCAGGAAAATAAGGATGACCTAAGAATATAAGGAAGATCCTATGGGAGATGAGAGACTGTGGAAGTCAACAAACCAGAGAAATCTTTACAAGGATACCAGACCTAGTAAACGCTGATTCCATTTATGCCAGCTATACAAAAGAAATGGGAGATTTCATCCTTGTCAGTCTTTTCAGATTGGTTGGAGCCATAGCCAGCTGTGATACACGACACTTAATATTAAGCATATTAGCATTGCAATAAGAAAATGATGACATGTAATGATACCAACCTAGAAAATGATACTAATTTTCAAAGTATAATGATACATCAACTATATTTAATGGAGAACAATACCTCAATAGGCCATAACCCAGTAGCTATCTAGATTTTCCTTTTGTGGTTTTACAACAGCCTACTTTATATCCATAATTAATCTTGCACGGTTATTTTAAAAAGGTAAAAATGTATAGAGTTCTATGAGCATATAATTTACAGTGCTTATTATTCAAAACTGAACCATGCTGTATTTTGAAAAGCAACAATTTCTTCCCTCAAGTCATGTATTTTATCAAAAGTCTGTTGGAGAGATCTTAATGAATAATAAAAACCTAACAGCAGCACTGTATCATAATTTCTGTAGGAACTCTAGACAGGAATTTCCAGTGAGCAATGGAGCTTGTCATAACAAGCATCTCAAGGAATCTAGTCTAGTGACCAAGTCCAAAGGCCAATAGCTGTTTGTGGGGTGCTGTGTTTTATATATACTCAGATAAAGAAACTGTCGCCCCACTTAGAAGTTACTGTGAGTTCACAAATGAATGTAGCTGCATCGGAAATAAACTTCTTATTAAGCCATCAGGTCCAACCGTGAGCCCTAAGACTTCCTCTGGGAAAGCTTCTAAGGCTTTTTTTTTTTTTTTTTTTTTTAACAACTTGGTAAACAGAAGTGTCCATTTTAAGAAATAATTCTCTTCCATGTTATGCATTTTCTTTCCCTTTACTTTTCATGCCTAATTTTAATTAAATATAAACCTGAACGTTGCTTAGGTAGTCTTCAGCTTGGTGATGGAGCTGCTTCATGTAGCATTCATTTCTGTAGGAGTCCAGCATGCGTGGTAAGATGCAGCAGACAGCTTAGTCAAGAGTTGGTTACGTATTTTCCATTTGCAGGCTGCCAGGGGCTGAACGGAGGATCTATAAGAACCCATTAAAAAAAAAAATAACTCCCAGCATTTTCATGGCATAGTGCTATGACTGCTTCATATTCTGGTATCTGAAGGAATAGAGTTTGACAGAGTACTTTTTTTTTTCCAAAAACTTGTTACATTTCTCTTGCCATGTGGTAGTCCTCCTTCCCCCAATATGAATCTCTTGGGAATTGGAAACCAGTAGGGCCACTGTTGCCTTGTGGTTGTCTAGAACAGGTTCAATTCTGAAGTGAGACAAAAATAGCTTAGGAGAATTTAATCTGGCTAGAGAAAGGGAATGGAGTATAAATAAATTTTAAAGGTTGATTATGCATGCTATGGCAAAAACTGTCACTTGACAGATTTAATTTATAGAGTTGGCATTTAGGCTGCAGATAATCCAGACAGTGACCTAAGCAGCATTTGTGGGCAAGCCTTACAGAAGGAGAGCTGTTGCTGAACAGTTTCCTGCCAGCATAATAACTCATTAACAAGAGCTGTGCTTCTCCTCTACCCAAACACAATTGCTTTTTAACTGGACCTGTGAAACACTGCTATCTAGGTGTTTTTCTGTCGTTAATTTCATCACCAAAGAGACAAAGTAAGAAGTGAGTGTAGAAGCTTTTTTTTTTCTATTTAAAGGTAGTTGTCAGCCATGTATTTCTTAAATTCTCAGGCATGTTAATGCACATGGTACATATTCAAACAATATCTGTATAGGTATTGTCAAGTTGCTTTACTACTTAAAATCCTTTGAGGGTACCCCAGGCCTGAATTTTCTAAGTTGTATTTATAGACCTCCTCTATTCCACAATCCCGTGGTGTTCACTGGGTTTTACCCGAGGGCCTCTTGGCTTCACATTCTGCTCTTCACAGGTTTGTCATGCACTTTGAAATAAGATACAGATAGTAACATACGTAATGATAATGTGAAAATAGCTAAAATAGAAAGAAATAAACCAAAATGTTAACACTGTAGTGACTGACATTCCGTGTTTGAGGGGTGTCATTGAGTGATGTGATAGACCCCTTTTTCTTTATAACTTTGTAGTATTTTCTGATTTCTTTCTAGAAATGCTTCTTGTATTGGGGAAAAATCATTTCAAATGAATTAAGAATATCAAATATTTTTAATATTTTCAGAATGTCAAGGACAACTAACTTCAGCAAATGAGTGTGTCCTATGTTATACACATGGGATAGATTTGAAACTTTAAATTTAATGTTGGCTGCTCGGAAGCGGAAGGGGTTATTTTGTAGACATGTGGAAGTGGGGAGAATTTATTCAAGAAAAGGTGATTCTGACAGATCCTAGATTCATAATCTCTGCAACAAAACTGGAGGCTCCAGGTTGTCCTAACCTGGCTCTAGCTGTCGGAACGTTACCACGATGGTTGCTGTGAGTCTGAGTTCCTAGAGAATTAATCTGACTATAATGTGCCTTTATTGAAAGTCTAACGTGAGATGTAAGAGTTTCACGTTTAACCAGGGAGATGCTCCCTGCACACTTGAGACGAAGGTGAATCAGATTATTTTGAGAGAACTAAAGGAGACTGCCGTAATGTAGGTTTTATGTACAGGTTTATGGCTACACGTGAGGAAGCTGTCTCGGAATGTAGGTCCTACCTTTGGAAGCGTCAAAAGCCACGTGTCCTGGGGGCAGCCTTGGTGGAGGGACTGCAGGAGAAACAGTAGGTTTTGCTGTGTCCATCTGGAGGGAGACTGGGACGGCAGGAGGGTGTGTCTGGGTGCAGCACAGCAAGGCCTCTGTTGAGAGCTGTCTGGTTTCTTTATTTGGCTTTTATCTGGGGAACAGGCCTTGCTGGGCAGATACACCTCACCACGGGAATGCCGGCCTTTGGTAATACGTTAAACACTGAATCAATCTTCCTGTAAATTGCCCCAGGTTGAAATTGCCTCCATCATGAAAACTGGGAGCCAGAGGTTCAGACTGCTTCATCACACAGGATCCTGTGATGCTGCTGGGTACAAACCCCCCGTGTCCTGATGAGGGTCCCTGCCTGTCACGCTGGGAGGCCGCCTGCTGCCCGGCCTTGAACACCCTTGGAGGTGATTTTAAACTTTTTGTTTCTTTTGTTTTTGACACCAAGACGAGGATCTACTGAACGTAATTTTTTCCTAACACTTTTCTGGTAATTCATGCTGGGCCTCAGAGGCCGAAACTGTGGAAAGCAGACACACGAAAAGCAGCACCAGGACACCTTCCGCCGTCTTCGTGAGTGAGGCCACGCACCACCGTCCCCAGCAGTATCTACTCCGGGTCTGCCTGTCTTTGGTTTCTTTGGTCAGGAAAGAATACCATCTACCTCCGCTTCCTTCCATGCGTTTTAAAGAGGAACTGCAATTGTGGTTTTACCAATACATGCACATGTTTTTGCAGAGATACTGATGCATATCTGTCAGAACCTTTTACTGCAGCCTGCCATGGCTTATCTCCCTCTGCCTGCCTTCCCTCTGCAAGGAGATTTTCTATTCTTTCCCTGCCACTTTTGGTCTACAATTTACTGTCACTTAAAGGACTTCTCTGGCCTCAGCTTTCAAATTTTCCATCATGACTCTTAAAATGTGTATTTTTTTCCCCCCCTCACTTTTTCCTGCTTGGCCCAAACTTGCTCTGCAGAACCTTATTTTTTACCCCTGCTTTTAATAGATGTGAAACTTTGCCACCATTAAAAAAATTTTAAAAAATGTGCTTCCATAAAAACTTTTCACCTCAGCTGCAGATACGCATTTCCACAGATGAATTGCAGTCTCACACTGCAGGTGGGCAAAACCCAGCACTGTGCTGACACTGGTGCCTCAAGCTTTCTGCCCCTGTGTGCTCAAGCTGGAACTCTGGTAGTGATGCCAGTGTTTTGTTACTGGTCTGAGAAGACACAAGTAGAGAAACTGAGAATACTTCTCTTTTATCTGATTGGCCAGCATGTGCCATAGAGTTTAACTATCAAATATCTCAGAAATTCCTGATTTTTACTGTCAGAGCCTTAATTCCTTCTTTCGCTCTCTCCCATCCTCCTGCAGTGGTATTTACTGACTTGTACTGCAATAACTTAATTAAATGACTTTTAGTCTTAGCCAGCTGTGTTGGCATAGGCCTGTGGTCCCAGCACTCGGGAAGCTGAGGCAGGAGAACTGCAGGGAGTTTGAGGCCAGCCTGGGCTACTTAGTGAGTTCAAGTCTAGCTTGAACTACACAGTGAGACCTGGTCTCAAAAATAAATAAATAAATAACCTCTACTCTTGTTTTATCTTATCTATCCTGCATTTCAGAAATTCAGTGCCATTGAAAAAATCCATACCTGATCTTATTCTTCCACTCAGAATCTTCCAGTGACCTTCCATTAATTTTTAGAGTCCAGACTAACTGACCTTCCCTCCCTTCCTTTCTTACTTGGCAGTACTAGGATTGCACTCAGGATCTTGAAAATTCTAGGCAAGTAGCTCTACCACTGAGCTACATCCCAGCCATTTTTATTTTGAAACAATCTTGCCAAACTTCCCAGGCCGTCATGAAACTTGTGATCCGCCTGACTCCGCCTCTGGAGTAGCTGGGCTTACAGGTATGTGCCACCATGCTCATCTTAAGTCCAGACTCTTGCACAGGATATTTAAGACCTTCTGAGACCATGTTTTTGCCTTTCAAGCCTTACCTCCTGCTCTGCTTTGTTACCCTTCTTTTGAGACCAATTATGATATCCAAAATATATGCTGTTTCCTCAGACCTCCATGACTTTGGATCCACCATTGCTATAACCTGGAAAATTGTTTCTACTTCTTTGTACTTCCTGTGAAAGCTTAATGTGATTTTAAAGTTTTCCTGACGCCCTTATCAGCATAGGCTTTCCATTCCCTGTCCTGTGCAGAACCACGCAACACTTCCATTGTGGTGCTGTATATTCTAACCATCATTTTTAAAATCTGTACCCTTCATGCCCCATGAGGTCTCACAGGCAGAGGCCACATTATGTTACTGTCCTTGTGCTCAGCACGGCAACTGGCACACAGTAGACATTTCATAAGCATCCAGCAAATCCTGTGCTGTTACGGTGTTAGGGCTCTGGGTGCCTGGAAGATTGCTGGTGTCCGGTAGGAAATGAGCTGAGAAACAAGATCTGGTATCAGACAATGAGATTAGAAGGTGAAACCAAGAAAGCAACGAGGGCAGCCAGAATTCTTGCCTTGGGTGGTATCGCCCGAGCAGTACAGGCTCTACTCCTTGGTGTGTTACGTTTGGGCATTTCTCCCAAATGCTGATCAATAGTTCGCGTCCACTCACCCTTCAGAAGGTTCTTACTCTCTCTCTTGAAATGCATAACAACTGACTGAGAGTATCAGTGACTTGGGAGTAAATTATTGATCCGGTACAGAGTCACCCAAAGTGATAATGACATGCTGATATCTTGGCACAGCCTCTGGGTAGAGAACTCTAGACCTGGCTTCCCCTGTGAACACTGGCAGCCACCAAAAGCATGTTGAAGGAACACTCAGCTGGACGGACCTGAAGACAGTCCACTGCAAGATCTTTCAAAGGCTGTGTTTTGTTAAGGTGATGAGATGTTTAGATTTGCAAAACTGTGAACTTGGAAGATTATTTTTTAGAAATTTAAGGAAAATATTTCCTTTTTAAAATTTAATTTTATTTTCGAGACACAGTCTCACCACGTAGTTCAGGCTGTTCTTGAACTCACTGTGTAGCCCAGGTTAGCTCTGAACTTGTGGCTATCCTCCTGCCTCAGCCACCACGCCCAGCAGCTTTATCCACTGCTGCCCAAGTGAGCCCTCCTTTGTCTTTGCTAGTTACACCGAGGCATTTCTAAGTGATACCGAAGCTTAACCAAGAGCAGTGTTATAGGTCATGCCCTGCTGGCCAGTGTAACGTCCATGAACACTGACACTGCTGTCCAGTCAGTGGTAGAGAAAAGCAACTTCCAAACAGACTTTAGTATGTATAATAATTCTTTTCAATTACAGGTTTTGAGAGGGAAAACCCTGGCAGTGGCTACTGTATAAATAAGGCTTAATAGGAGGACAGATACGTTGTGGCAATCCCTATCCTAGTTAGGTTTTATCCTAAAAGCATGCATGCAACTTACAGTAACTATGAAAATCATTTAAAATATCCCTTTGAGGTTCTAGATTATTATTTATTTTTAGACCTTTAGTTTCTACATAATTTTGAAGGATTCAGAAAAAAATTTTAAAGCACTCAAACTACATAGCCCAGCTGCTCTGTCAGTCATTTTAAAAGGAAATTGTGAAATGTTTATATTTACACATCTTTTTGGAGGAGCTGAGATTCAGAAGCTGTTAGAGTGATGAAAGGTAGCAAATGCATTATGCAATAAGGGATCAGAGGAAGGTTTTTCCAAATATACATAGACGAAAGAATATTAGGAGCTAGCATGCCCAAGACCCCAGGTTTGATCCCTGACGCTGGAAAACAATCATTTTAGAGACATCTACGGGTAGAACTGAAAAGGTCCAGAGGGTCATCCAGCTACAATCCAGGAAGCAGAATTCTGAAAGGACATGTGACTCATCCCATCCAAATGTCAAGGAAGTGCCATTGGTCTCAGAGGCTCAGCAAGTCGGGAAAATACCATTGCCATGCAACTGAGGCCCTCAGGTAATCTCCTTTATATTACTTCCTTTCCCTTAACCAATTGTGTTTCTTCCTGACATGAATATGGCATATGGCATCAGGAAGAGAGATGGCTGTCTTGTTTTAGAAAAAGAGAATTGGAACACAGTGTACTAGTGAGCCAGTCAACAGTGAAAAGAGCTGTCCTTGACTCATTATTCTTTGCATTAGATTAGGATGCAGGAGTCTGAAATAAATGCTCAGATCTCCTCCGAGGATGCGGGGTCCAAATCCTTCAGTCACGTGGGATGGCCGGGCATGGTGACACACACCTGTAATCCTGGCACTTGGGGAGGCTGAGGCAGGAGGATTGCCATGAGTTTGGGGCCAGCCTGGGCCGCATAGTGAGTTCAAGGCCAGCCTGAGCTACAATTTGATACCCTGTGTAAAAAAAAAAAAAGTCATCTGGGTTGACTCTGATTCACAAAATGGGCTCTGTGAATCCTAAAGGCTCTCCACTGCTGTAGCCAAAGGCAGCTTGTCCTTGCAAGACAGTGACAGCACACTGCTGGACACAGTAGCCCATCCTGAAAGAGACAAGTGGTATGGTTTCTAGTGCAGTGAGCACGCAAAACACTTTGAATGTTTTGTGGTCCCACAGACTCTGAACGCTGTGGAGCCACAGAGCCCTGGGAACACCTCCAGTCTCTCTGACTCCGTGTCACACAAACAGGTGCTGAAGGACCGAGAGAAGGGGGGTATTCCGGCCATGCGTGATTGCAAGCATCCTCTCTTGTCGTGCTAGATCTTCTCTCAGGAATATGGCAGGGAAACTGGGCTCTTAAATGGTCTTTCTAATTTCCAGGCAACTCTCCCAGGGCCCTTGCTTTTACTTTGAAAACCTGACTTGAACCCTTAAAGACATAAGTCTAGATAAGTCCGTGTGGCCGGTTGTCACCCCTGCTTAGCCCTATCTCAAGGGACCTGCAGAGCCCATTTTCCTTGCAAGCCCACCAGGTCTCCTTTGAGGAAGGGACAGTGGGCTAGCACTGGCCTCCGGCTAATAAACAGCAATTGTTCCAGGAGTGGAAACGTTAGCAGAAATGGACTTCCGAGTTTTCCAGGAAAACTTGAAATCATGGCTGCTTTGCTCGGTTCTGTTTCAATATTGACTGCATTTGACCGTCTTCAGCAGAAAGACCACCGTCAGGATCAGGGCCAGCGCTCTCCCTCAGAGTCTCCTCATGTTTCTGGTAACTTCTGTGAGCGTCAGCTGTGCACCGTGCTAGTCCAAGACGTGGCTATACGAGCGTGAGTAAGACTGGGCCCAAACTGACCAGCACATATGCAGAGGTAAAATACTGTTTGTGAGCCCGGCAGCGCTCCGGGAGGCTGATGTGAGTTCAAGGCCAACCTGAATAATACATAGCAAGACTCTATCTCCAAAAACCAGAAATCAAACCAAACCAAAACAAAACCTGTTTGTTAAAATGTGTAATAGATGCTTCTTGATGAGTGTCATGAGAACCATGGCGAGGAATGCCTGATTCTGCCTGAGGAGTTAGAACAGTCTCTGAGGAGTCTAGAAGAAAGAGTAAGAATCTCTCACCCCAGTGTCAATAACTGCATAAAGACATCATTAATAAGATGCTTTTCATATGCCTTGAGATTTCCAAGAGGGACCTGAAACTTAAGGACAGAAAAACCCATGCTTCTGTACAGAGAAAAAAAAAAATAAAGAAAGAATTTCAATTGTAGTCTTGTTATTGTTTTGGCTGAAGCAATCTACCAACTGTTGGTTTGGATATTTCAAAGTATAGGAGGTAGACTTTCAGTCTTCTACATTAAAAAAATGTAATGCACTGAATTGCAACACCCCTCCAAAAAAAAAACCTAACAGATACAAAAGCCAGATATTGTCTATGTCTCCATAAATTTCTAGTGGGCCGGGGATTTAGCTCAGTAGCTTAAGTGCCTGCTTTGCAAGCATGAGGTCGTGAGTTTGATTCCTGGTACCGCAAAAAACAAACAAAAAAATTCACTCTCCATAAATTTCTAGTTTGGTAACTGGGAGTTTCCAGCTGGGCTTCTAAGCTCATTAAAATAAGGCCAACTCACCTATTTTGATACTCTGTCACTGTTGGTTCTTATTTTCTTCTTTAAACAACTGTAGCAGTTGCCTTTTAAAAAAGCTGAACCCAGTAATTTAATTGCACCTTGTTACAATTGTATCCTCGGGTTGGGTCATAGTTCAGTTTAGTTATGCTCAAAGCAGAATTTCTTCTTCCTTTACTCTCTCTGATAGTGCCCTGCTAAATTGTAACTGTGATTTACTTTACTGCCCCTAAACACAAAGATACTAAATTCAGTTTCTTCCCCATAATCTAATCAGTGGCCATGCATTAAATTCTTCACCACTGGACTACACATTCCTTAGCATGTGATTCCTTAGTTTAGGCTCCAAGATCTACAGTCTTCCAGGGAGGCTGACAAATCCAGCTATACTGAGGCACTGAAATAGCTGCACCGCATGACTTGATTCCAAACTGGCTTTCATGAAGCTGTCTTGGCCAACACAGTACTCTATTTTTAGGTCATCCATGTAATTGTTTATTTATGAGGAAAAATACTGACCTTTGGCTTTCACTACTGAATACAGACTGTGGCGACCAAAACTGTGTATGAAAATCATTCAGCTACCCAGAAGATTCCACCCAACCCTCATCACCAGCACTGCCCTGTTACTCCATGACCCTGAAGTACGAGTTCTGGGAGCAAGACTCAATCCTTACGCTCAAAGTAGAGTTTTGATGTCACTAACGGATTGTGTTCAGTACCTAATATACATTTTCTGGAGTCTCATTTGATTAGGCAAAATAAGTAGTTTGAATTTGAATAGTTGAAAAATGGTTCAACTTTAATTAATGTATACAGGTACACCTTCTCACTATTATTTTGGGAATTTTGGCAAGACTTCTGAAGATTCTCATGTAACTATTCTAAGGAATATTGATTAAAAAGAGATGATAGTGAAGTAATGTTAAAGACAATGAGCTTTATATGACATAATCCTAGCTCTGAAAATGAGTATTTGTGACATCAGAGTTCGAATGGCTGTTTCTGAACTAGCATAGATTATTGTTTTCAGCTTTGTAGTTTGTATTCAAAATTATAGCAGCTTGTATTTTTTTATACATGAGGAAAACCTTACTGAAATTTTAGAGGTGGCTGGTAATTATGATCAACTGTATACATTAAGAATCCCAAAGCAAACATTTGGCAGGGGATTAAAAATAAAGATTACATTTTGGCAGGTCAAATTTTTTTTTCTTTGTTTTTGTTTTTTCTTTTGTTATTTTTTCAAACATCAGACCCTGGTTAAGCAGGTCAAATTTTTAAAGTATGGCAGGGGATTAAAAATAAAGATTACATTTTGACAGGTCAAATTTTTTTTTCTTTGTTTTTGTTTTTTCTTTTGTTATTTTTTTAAACATCAGACCCTGGTTAAGCAGGTCAAATTTTTAAAGTAAGAAAAATATTCATTGCAGAATAGGAAGTCATTAAAACTCAATAACTTTCAGATATGCCTATAATGAAGTAGCTCAGAAACAAATCAGAAAAAACACAATTTTATCTTACTACCTGAAAAAAAATGCAGTCTAGGAGACGAAAGACCTCTACAATGAAAATTATAGAAAGCAATTGAAGAAAACCCTCCATATTCATGGATTGGCAGGGATCAATATTGTCAAAATGGCTATATTTCTAAAAGTGATCTAAGATTCAATGCAATTGCCATCAAAATTCCAATGACATGTTTCACAGATCTAGGAAATACAATCCTAAAATTCATGGAAACACAAAAAACCCAGAATAGCCAAGGCAAAAATAAGCAAAAAGAGCAAGGCTGAAGGCCTCATGATACTTGATTTCAAATTATACTATAAAGCCATAGTAACAAAGCACCATGGCACTGGCACAAAAAGACATAAACCAAAGGGACCAAACAGAAAGCAGAAACATCAAACCACACAAGTACAGTCATATGATTCTTGACAAAGAAGCCAAAGACATACTGTGGAGAAAATATGACCTGTTTAACAAATGGTGCTGCAGAAACTGGATACATTGACATACATAGAAGAATAGTGTCGGGGAAACCAGATACATAGAATCTTACATTGACCATTGAAACTGGACTTTGATCTCTTACCTCATGCAATAACCAATTCAATCACCAATGACAGCACAAACTGTTCTTTTTGATGAATTAAGAGAAATTAGTAGTATGGTTTTCTAGCATACATACACATACATACATTAAAATATGTTTACCAACATACATATAATCTTTGCCTTTCTTCCTTTCCCCTATCCCAGTAGTTTGGTCACTTTTGTGTCTAGATTTTGTAACCTGAACAACTAGTTCTGAGATAACAATAACAATATATTAACTAGTGTTAATTCCTTACTTTTTTTTTTCTGTTTTGAAATTCTGTATCATTTCTATTCTTTTTTTTGCCTTGCTTTTTAAAATAAAAAAAGTTAAAAAAAAACCAATTCAAAATGCATTGAGACTTAAATATAAGACTTGAAACTTTGAAACTGCTAGAAGAGAACACTGGGGATTCCCTTGAAGCCACAGGCACAGCCAGAAACTTCCAGACTAGAACTGTGGTGTTACAGCAGATAGAAGTGCGCGCGGCCAGCAAAGTGTCCAGCGTCTTCCTCTGCTAGGGAAATGTAAATCAAACCTACACTGAGATTCCATCTCACCCCAGTCACCATCGGTGTCATCAAGAAAACAGAAACAGGAAAAGATGTTAAGGGTGTGGAGAAACAGGAACCAGGTGAGAATGTAAATTAGCACCACTCCATGGAAATCGGTCTGGAAAGGCCTCAAAAAGCTGACTCCAGAGTGACTGATGACTGATCACTGATGTGGTGGCATTTGCATGCAAACCTGGCACTCTTCCCAGGCTGAAGAAAGAGGATCAAAAGTTTCATCTCTGTCCGGCAACTTAGTGACTTACAAGACTTTCAAAATAAAACATAGAAAAGGGCCAAGGGTATAGCTATGTATGAAGGCCCTGGATTCAACTAAAAAAGAAATTTTAAAACTAGAAATACTCTCTGATCTAGCCACCCCACTCCTTGGTATGTTCATGAAGGAATTAAAGACAGCAAACTATAGGAATACACGAGCATACTCATTTTTACTGTGGCATAACCCTCAATAGCCAAGTGATGAAACCAGAGTAGTGGTTTGCTCATGCTTCTGAGGACCATCCTCAGAAGCATGAATGAGAAAAACGTGATGTATTACCCAGCCATGAAGATGGACAGAATGGTGCCACATCCGGAGCACCTCTCGATTTTCCCTGGCAAAAAAAAATGGAGACAAGAGTCAGAATGCAGAAAATGAGGTCAGGTGGAGCCCTCTCTCCTGACGGGTGAAAAGAACTGCCCAACTGCTACAGCACATTTATTTACACACTCGGAGGTCACTGCGAGTTGAAACCCTTCTGCCTAACAACTTGTTTGCCTGGCTGCCTCAGGTGCCTCGGAGATGGACCAGCCTGTTCGTGTGGCTTCCCTTGGGGGCTGCACGTCCTTGGGGCTGGCCTTGCTTTAGCCCCACACGCGTGATGGATCTCAGCTTTAGCCGCTTCCCACAGAATTTTGCCATTTATAGGAAAACAAATGGAACTAGAGATCAGGTGAAAGTGGAACGGGCCAGATGTACCAACACGAACATAGAACACTCCCCCTGATATGTGGAAACTAAGAAAGATGACATAAAAGGCAAAGGAGACTGTTCTAAGGGAGTGGGGGGCAGGGTGATAGACAGTCAAAATGCATGCATGGGAACCCTGTGTTTTGTGAAATTAATAGGCACTAAAAAGTATACTTAAAATACTGATTGTTGCCCTTGCTCATACATGATTGCGCTCATGGAAATGGAGAGAACGATGGTTGGCAGGGGACCAGAGAGCACCAGGGTGGTCAGGCAGGCGTCCTGGCATGCCGCACAGCCGAAGGGGAGTATGGGTAGTGGCTGTGTGCTGTGTGCCTCAAAAAGCTGAAGGGTTTTGAGTGTGTTTGATGTGAGGAGCAGTAAATGTAAGAGGAATAAATCCTGAGCTTGATTATACTGTGTATGTTGGAGTATCGCAGGACCCCCTACAAATATGTACATCTTTTGTGTTATGTATCGAATTTAATTAGAAATAGTGATTTTTAAAAAAATGTTCCAGTGACCAGATATTACCTACATTATTGCATAACTGTTACTAGACTTCGTATGCAACTTGGATAATACTTTGTATTGTACACTGAAATTGCCACTATCTGACCTGTAAATGGTGATCATTTGTGTATTCTGGAGACAATGGCTCTAGATTACTGTGTCACAAATTTAAAATAACTCATTCATTTTTCACTACTGAGCATCAAACCCAGGGCCCTTACCATGAGCTGCCTCCCAAGCCCTTTTATTTTTGATGCTGAGACAAGGTCAAACCAAGTTGCCCAGGCTCGGCTGGAACTTGCAGTCCTCAGCCTCCTAGAATGCTGGGATTCACCTGAATTAAACACATTTTTTGTGGTTCTGGAGATTGAACCCAGGATCTTAGCAGGCTTTTTAAACTTGAGCAGCGTCTTCCTAAATCCCCAGACTGGCCTGGAATATTTGATCCCTCTACCTCAGACTCCTGAGTGGTGGACGTACAGGCACTAGCCACCACCCCTGGCTGTGGTCTCAGAGAATCAGCAGGCTGCGGCAGGCGGCTCTCCAGTCCTGGAGTTCAAGGTCAGTTTAGGAAGTCTGGTGAGACCGCCACCTCAGTAATATTCAAAGACTTTTAAAACATATGCACTAAAATCACCATTAAAATACCAAAACTCTAAAAATATTAAGGGCCCAGGAATATATAGATGAGTGACACAGCACCCACCTGGCAAGTGTGAGGTCGTGAGTTCAAGTCCCGATACAAAAAAAAATTAAGAAGAAACCGTCCATCCTTATGTGTAACCCAGGCCCACCTCTTGGAGAAAACCAAGTACAGGACCCTAGGCCTGAGAGTGTTTGGGGTGCCTTCCTCCCGGGCACCCCAGCAGGTGTGCCTTACCCCTCTGCACCTGGCCAGCACTTAGAAGCAAATCCTCTGAGCCATGCTTTACCGCCTCATGGTCAGCCCGGGACCACTGCAGGCCTGCAGCTCTGCTCATCTCCCTTCCTACACGTCCAGGTAGGTCCGCGCCTCCCGCCCACCCTATCACGTGATCTCAGATTGGCTCAGGGCTTGTAGCTCAACTGGGGGTTTAGGAGTCTGCAAACTCTGCTTTAGAACCACTAACTAAATTCAAAAGGCGATCCGAATGTATTGCTCCAGTGTGTGCCTCATGAATCCCTTTGATCTCAGCATTTGGGAGGGAGGCAGGAGGATTGCTGAGTTTAAAGGCCAGTTTGGGCTACATAAGGAGATATTGTCTCAAAAAATTAAAAAAAAGAAAATATTGCATTTTTTTTTAAGATTTAAAGAAGCCTTCCAATTTGTCAACAGTTTGTCCCTCTTTAAACATGGTTAAATCAAACTGGCTGTGGAGTCACACCCTTGTAATCCCAGGACTGAAGAGGCTGATGCAGGAGGATCTCTGGGATTCTGAACTTCATAGTGGGATCCTGTTTCTAAAAACCAAATAGTAGTGTGGAAAAGGCACGTGTGATGGGAGAGAGAAGCGACAGCCAGGCAGGAGACAGCCTGACTGGCCAAGCAGGGCCAGGGGTGGGTTCCTCCTTGAAGGGCTGGGTTCTTGGCCAGCCTGGAGGGAACAGAGAGCATTTTTAGGAGATTCAGTGTGGTGTTTGAAGTCCAGGCCTTCCCTGGCGAGGCCTAGGGGTGCAGCTCCAAAGGATTTGCAAACTGGAGAACTTTAGTCACCTGGCCTGGAGGCATTGTTGTGACCCAGCCCTCTGGGAGGCTGAGGCAGGAGGACCCCTCCCGAAGTCTCCTGTATTCGAGGCTGGGCTTTGGGATGGCGACTGGGCCGGGGAGCTCTGCGTTCTGACCTAGTGACCCAGGTGACAGAGTCTCCAGGGGAGAGCCCAGCTCAGAATGCAATGCAAAACCAGAGGGCCCCCCCCCCCCAAAAAAAAGAGGGCCCAGGGTGAGCGCACGGCGAGGGCCCGGGGGTTCCATCCCCAGGGCTGATCAAAGAAACGAGGGCGGGCAGAAAGCGAGGAAAAGACCGAAGTCTAGTCTGTGGTTATTCAAAAGGTCTGAAGAGGGCGAGACGGCAGGTGAGGAAACGCACTGGGGCCTGTTTCCCACTCAAGCAGGAAACTCCGAGAGGGAGCATGCTGAAGGTCAGTTTCCCATCTCTAAACAGGCCGGAGAGAAAGCAGCATGTGAGAAGAGTATTCTGGCTGAGTGGAGTGCTCGTGCCTATAATCCCAGCACGCAGAAGGCTGAGGCAGGAGGATTATGAATTGGAGGCCAGCCTGTCCTGCCTAAATAAGACCCTGTTTTGACAAGTAAACAGGAAGAGCATTTTCAAGTAACTTTTTCATGGAGAAGAAATGAAAACTAGTAATAACCACTCTCCTCCCCAATTCTCTTTTGAGACAAAGTCTCACTCTGTAGCCCAGGCTGGCTTTGAACTCACAGTGACCCTCCTGCCTCAGCCTCTCAAGTACTGGAATCACAGGTGTGCATGACTACATTTGGCATTCCTTGTTTTTCAAAAAGAGACAAGATCTTGTTATTTTGCTCAGGTGGCCTCAAATTCCCCGGTTCAAGCAATCCCATGACAGCCTTCCGAGTACCTGGGGATGTAACCACAGCATCTAGATAAACCAATTTTTAAAAACCTTGAAAAATCCAATCGAAATTTTAAAATTAAAACGAATTCCCACAGCTATGGTAAATTTCCTTGGCCATTGAAAAATAAAAAATTGTTTTGATGTGTGGTGACTATTCGATAATCAGACGCATGTAAGTACTGTGAAATGATTCAGTCAAGCTACTAAATGTATCTATCATCTCACATTTTGCTTAAGATCGAACTGTTTCACGATTTGGAATCCACAACACAGTATTAGCTCTAGTTGCTGTGTTGTTTACTAGATCTCAAGAACTTAATTACACTGAGTACAACTTTATACCCTTTAACAAACATCTTCTCTTCATCCCCTCCCCTTCCCCAATCTGGGCTTGAATTTGAAGCTGCTGCAGCTTGAAAAGTAGCTGGGATTACAGGCATGTACCCCCAAGCCCAGCTCTTTAGGTTTTTTTTTTTTTTGGTATTTATATGAGGTGACCTTTCATAATGGTGGACATTTGTATATATGCCTGTTGGCTACTTGTACACTATCTTTTGCAAGATCTGTACTTGGGTGCTTTGTGGGGTTTAACTTGGTTGTTTTCTTGCCATGTGGTCTGAGCTCTTTTGTGCTGTATTAATCGCCTTAGAAAGGTGGCTTGCAAACATTCTCTCCATCTCCCATTTCTTTACTCTGTTGTTTGTTTCTTTTGCAGAGCAAGTTTTTGTTTGATGTCTTGTTGGATTTTTGCCTTTTTCTTTTTGATACTTATGTATATCCAAAACTATCATTGCCCAGAATGATAGCACTTTCTCCTTACACTTTCTTCCAGTAGCCTTACAGCTTCCGGTCTTAAAATTTTAATCCAATTTTAGCTGATTTTGTGTGAGGAATCAGATGCCATTTACTTTCAACCCTGTGTATGTGGGTGTCTGGTTCTCCTAATTCTGCTCACTGAGGAGGCTGTCCTTTCCTCCTGAGCACTCCTGTGAGTTGTTGTTAATCAACTCCCTGTGACTTGTCGATTAGTTGTTGGGGGTGTTACTCTATTCCTTTGATCTGTGTATCTGTTTTCGTGCCAGTTCCACGCTATATTACTCTCTTTTGGTGGTACTGGGGATCAAACTCACAACCTCGTGCTTGCCAGGCAGGCACTTGGGCCCCTGAACTATATCCCCAGCCCCCTAGCCTTATTACTTTTTTTCTTTATCTTTGTAGTATATTTTGAAATCATGTAGTGTGATGTCTCCAGCTTTGTTCTTTTTGCTCAGGACTGTTTAGGTTATTGGGGGTATTTTGTGCTTCCATATGAATATTAAAGTTATTTTTGTATTTCTGTAGAAGATGTCAGTTATTATCAAGGGGACACATGGGATGGTGTGAGAAGCTATACCTTTGCAGAAATTTCCAGAAAATGCCTTTGCAAAAATTGCCAGGAGGCTGGTGCAGGAGGATCAACACAAGTTTGAGACCAGCCTGGGATACATAGTGAGTTCAAGGCCAGCCTGAACTACACAGTGAGACCTTTCTCAAAAACAAACGAACATTCTGTTTCAGTTTTTAAAAACTTGTGTGCCTGTGACTATTGATGAGTTTGAATATCTTCAGATGTATTTCCTGACATTTGGCATTTCTCCTGAAAATTGCCTATTTTCTTTCAGATTGCCTATTTCTTGTTGATTTACAGTAGTTCTTTGCAAATCAGGGAGAATAATGATTAAACATAAAGGGTGATGGTTACTATGGTTGAGGTTGAAAGAATAACGGAATTTTGAGAGGGTATATAGGATATTTCACCATTGGCGCTGTAACGTTAGTTTGCAACTTAGGTGGTGGGTCAGTGTTATTTATTGAGTTATCCTTGATTTTATTGTTTTTCTTGATTTCTTTGTAAATTTTATGTGGGTTGCATTTTTTTTTTTTTTGAGACAGTATTTTGCTGTGTACTTTAGGCTGGGCTTGAACTCACTATGTAGCCCAGGCTGGTTTCAAACTTGTGGCAATCTTCCTGTCTACGCCTTTCCGTGCTGGAATTACAGATGTGCACCACCACGTCTGGTGTAATTTTAAACAGATTTTATGTGTTGGAGTCTACTCAGTGAAGTGTTCTAATGTGACGCTTCTTCCTTGCAACGGGGTCCTACAGCGGTGAGGGTGCAGAGTCAGTTTGATTGGCGTAAGAGGCCTGTGGAGCAGCCTGCTGGAGGGGGGCAGGGGTGTGGCTGGGTCCCGGCCTGCGGGGCTCTAGAAGCCGCGGGGGGGGGGGACCCAGCCCTGGGGGCGCAAAGCCGCAGGGCCTGATACCCGCATTTCTACCAAGTTCTCAGGGGTGACTGCACAGCTCCTCCAGGAACCAGTCGCTGGGGTGCTTCGGGGCCACTGTGAACGCGGGTCTGCGGATGGACCAACGAGCGGTTATTCTACTCAGCTCACCTGTTTCCTGGTCGGGGCTCCGCCAAGGGCCCCACCCCTCCGCTCTTACCTAATTGGGGTCCCACACCGGATTCTCCTCTCCCTCCAAGGATCCCTCCTCCTACTCCTTTGATACATCGCCTTGTAACTGTGTAGAAATGCGATTGCTTGATTCCTTAACAATCCCAGGAAGTGCCCGTGCTGAGAATGAAAAACCACAGCGCGTTTGCTCTTGGGAGAATTTTATTTTTTAATTATTATTAATTTTTCCTCAGGTGCAAGTGCAGGCCTATAAGCCCAGCACTGGGAGGCCGAAGCGGGAAGATTACGGGTTGGAGTTGAGTCAGGGCAATTGAGTGAGACCATGTCTCAAGAACAAAAAAGGGCCAGGGATGTAGATCAGTGTGATGGCCCTGGGGTCAATCATTACTGAAAAAAAAGAAAGACAGAAAATGTGAGTAATAGCACCAGCAGGCCTTGGGAAATCCAGCACACCGCCTTCTTAGTTCTTTTCTCTTGATAACACGGTGTTACCAACATTCCAGTTCCTTGCACACAGGGTGAGTCCACATTCCCTTCCCCGATGGGCCTCCACTCCCCTCAGGAGAAGGCGGAGATGCACGGAATTCCCGTGTGTGATTTCGAGCCCTTTTCGAGAAAATCCCTGGTCAGCGCCAGGTGCAGGACGCAGGGAAGCGGTCCACACTTGGCATCCCGTGGGCACGATGTGCCGGGTTCCAAGAACCCTGAGTCAGCGGAGGTTTGGGGGACTCCAAGTCATGAGGAGGCCCGTGGCTGTTGAATGCTTGCTGCAAACGTCTCTTGGTACCCCACGAGGACCGATTCCAGGACCACTCAGACACCAGAATCTACATTTTTTTTTTTTTTTTTTTGGGTACCAGGGATCGAACTCACGACCTCGCGCTTGCAAAGCGGGCGCTTATGCTGCTGAGCTAAATCCCCGGCCCAGAATCTACATTTTTTATATAAAGTGGGATAGTATTTGCATATAACCTGTACATATCCTGCTGTGTACTTTAGATCACTTAATGCGAATGCTATGTTGGTAGTTGTTATCCTGAACAGTTTAGGGAATAGGAAAGTCTGTAGACTGTCAGTGAGTTGTACCACACTTCCCACCCCCCCACCCCACTTTCTGTCTGTGGTTGATGAATCCACAGATGTAGAACACTTGGCTATGGAGGAATGGAAACTGGAAAAAACCATACACTTATTCCTATTTAAGTTATGATGTGTTGAAAACTTTCCTAATAAAGAATATATAGTTACCTTTTCTTTTAAGTGATATGTATTTTCTATAGAATAGGAAATTTCTTTAAAGCATTTATTGTCTTTGAGGATAAGCTATAGTTAACAGTACTCTTATGGTTGGGAAATACAAATGTTTCGTAGATTATTTTTAAACTGGATAAGATATAAATGGTGAGTTGTTTCTTGTGGGATCTCTGAGTTCAGGTGTTTTTTAATACCACTGTCTTAATCCAAGCTTATGTAATTTACTGTCTCAGCAAAATTAACTTGATATCTTTAAACCTCTGTGACTGGCTCTCAAATACCAGTAAAGCAGCTCGATAAAGTGGCCCAAGCCAGAAGCAAACTTGACTTGTAATTAGCTACAACTTCCTGGAAGGGTATCTACTCTGATCGTTTCGTATTTGTGGAACAGTCCTTGCACCTAACTTATCAAAGTTATTGTGGGTATGCTTCTGATGTCATTCTGGGTATCATAGTTATCTCTGTAAGTGTTTACACATTTATCCGTCTTAACGGTCCGCCTGCTTCATTTTGTGGCTCAGGTCTGAAGCGTCTCTCTAATGTCTCATGTGCTCAAAGGTGGGGTTTTGGGAATGTGATTAGATCCTGAGAATTCTAACTTCACCAGAGTTCTATCTCATGGGTTAGGTTATAATGTGTTGGCATCACTGGGAAGTAACTATAACAAGATATAGTTAAAGGGTGTGGGCCACAGAAATGTGGCCTGGGGGGTTTACAGGGGTACAGTTTTGAAACTCACCAAATTTGATACTCGATACATTTTGACTCAAAATTTTTTTCCCAGTCCTTGTTCTTTGGTCCTCTATGAGCAACCTAGAACTTTTTGGTGTTGCTTGCCTTGGGGCTTGCTAGTGTTTCCCACCAAAATAACTTAGTCCTGATGGCTTTTTTGTACTCATTTCACCTCCTGGAATCAACTACCAGGACTACTGGGGTGCTATTTTATCTTGTTTCCGGCTCCTGTCTGTCTCTTCCCTCTGCCGTGAGGTGAGCCACTTTACCAAGCTCGTCTGCCATGTTTCTGCTTTGCTGCTGGCCTGACAGCAAAGGGTTTGTTTAGCCATGGACTACAACTTCTGCAACCATGAACCAAAATAAATCTCTCCTCCTTTGAATTGTTACATTAGGTATTTTGTCACAGTGAGAGGACGTTGACTAATATGATTAACACTTTTGAGGAAATCATGACTCATATATACAAATGACAAATGGCACTAAATTGAGTTGTTGAATAAGTGAAGTTTATTCCGCTTTCAATTAAGGAATGTTATTACTGTATTTCCAATACTTCCAAATCCTGCTTTGGCTACAGGAACCACGCCCTACATACCTTTTTGCCTAGTTAGTGCACTGTAATATATAAATGTTTATGAGTACTGACTGCATTGACTTAGGCCCCAGTTTGAGGTGTGTGTCTGTGTGTGTGTGTGTGTGTGTGTGCTTGCGTGTGTAGTTAGTGAATTTAGTGATGGCACCTGTGTTATTCTTTCAACTGATCTGAGAAGTCGACTATATACAGAAGCTCTGCGGTCAGATGTCATCAGAAAACAAGTTTCTTCCAACCTAGACTGAAATTGTACTTGGGAGAGAGTGCAGAGTACCACATGCAGTAGGAGACTTACTATTTTCTGATCCCTTCCAATTACACCATTGTTAAACTATCTCCAAAGTGAAGCTTCTCACATAATTGCTGCACTTGCTGATGTGCATTCAGTTTGTGATGGATGGTGATTTCTGCATTCAAAAAACAGTTTGTTGAAGAATACATTGTTTCTGTTTGTTTAGTTTAAAAAACCCCAACTTTTCTCAATAGAATTGCTTATCAGTCTGCTCATGTGACTCCTTTTCCGGCTCTACAAGGTCATTTAAAATTCTATTCCAGTCCTCCAAAGTAATAACTATTCATTCCAATTTGCCATTATCTGTAAATTTAATCATTGTGTGCTCTAGTCCATCAACCACACAACAGAAGAAAATGTTAAATAGCCTCATATCCAAAATGAAGCAATGCATACGACAGTTTGGGAAGGACTAGTCCTTGAACCACCTCAGTATGAATTTTCAACCAAACTATTTCTCAAATAATTGTACACTAGCCTTTATTCTAATATGTGATTGTGTAGAATATGAAATTAAGGTGTTATTAATGCCAGGATCTATGCCTTCTTATTTTTTAAATCAGTTCTTTTAAAGCAGAAGCTAAATGTCTGTAGGCTTTGTTGAGTCTATCAGTTCTGCATTTCCTTCAAGATAGTGTCTGCTATTATATTTCTGTGAATACCCGCAACTCTGCACATAGGAAATAGGGCCACGTTAGGAATATAATGTATATCAATTAATAATTAACAAATTAGTAAGTTTAACTTAATCGTTATAGCAAAAGCATATTATACACTATAATACCCTGTTATGTTTTAATAGCTTAATAGTCCAAAAGGACTTCAGCCTTATGGGAACTGGACATTGATTGACCACAGTCATCCTTTTGTAAAATGTAGACCATTGAAATATTCTAACTCTTGAGGAGTATGATCCCAGCACTTGGGGAGGTTAAGGCTTTGGTAGTTTAGACATTCTGTAAGACCCTGTCTCAAAATTTTAAAACTTTTAGAAATTCTGGAGATATAGGTCAGTGAAAAGGCCCTGGATTCAATCCCTAGTATCAAAAAGAAAAAAGAAAAAACAAAAACAAAAATAACAACCAACAGCAACAACAAAAAACCAAGAAAGAAAAAGAGAAAAAAGGAAAAGAACGCATTTTTCATGTGTGTCTTTTTGAGACAGGGTCTTGCTATGCAGTTCAGGCTGGCCTTGAGCTCACTTTGTCGCCCAGGCTGGTTTTGAATTTGCAATTATCCTCCTGCCTCAGCCTCTGGAGAGCTGGGATTATAGGTGTGCACCACGACACCAGGTTGAAAAGAACAGTTTAAACTCTCATCATGATGACTTTCTACCTTCTCCTCTTCACATTTGCCCTTGGCTGGGGGGAGGGGCGGGCAGAGTGGCCTAGACTAATTCTGAACTCCGAGGAAGGGTATGGTGAGTGGGCAGCAGTGCGTTTGAGTTCAGAGGGATTTCTTCACGGGGATGCACACTGCCACGCGTGTGTTCAGTGGTCCACTCGGGCATAGTGGGAACAGCGCTGTTTAT
This sequence comes from Dolichotis patagonum, assembly GCA_004027295.1. Taxonomy (NCBI): domain Eukaryota; kingdom Metazoa; phylum Chordata; class Mammalia; order Rodentia; family Caviidae; genus Dolichotis; species Dolichotis patagonum. The sequence continues at coordinate 26,325 of PVJX010003966.1, forward strand.
GCTGTTATGTGACACTGACCCAGACACAGGCGTGGGAAGGGGCCTTGAGTGGGTCCAGCGGTGCCTGGCCCTGGGTGCATGTGAAAGGTAGAGGGGATCATAGATTGGACAGGTGAGCTTCCCAAAGCTGGACTGTGGGAAGGCTTAGAACTCTGTATGAAGACACTGCCTGACAGAGGCATGCCCAAATTTGGCAATATCCCTGAAAAATTCTGACTTTGCTGATAACAAGTAGTGATACCGAGAGAAAGTTTTAAAAATACTGTTGTGGTTTGTGTCTAGATGTCTCCCAAAAACCTCGTGCAGTCATAGGTGGGGCCTTTTCAGAGCTGGCTGGATCTAGAGTGTGTGAGGCTGGGATTGATTCAGGTGCAGTGCTAGAGTCAAGGGCACTAGGATTAGGGTGTGAGTGCTGCCTGCCCTAAGCATTCTGGATAAGACATGAGGATTACAAAGAGTTGTGGTCGTCCCTTGCTTGCTTCAATGCCTTCCTCTTGTCATGAATTGTTTCTCCTTTGTGATGCTCCTCTGCCGTGCCACCCTGCCTTGGAACCAGCTGATTATTGACTGAAACACCTACAAACTGTGAGCTAAATAAACTTTCATCCTTTAACTTTGAATGTTGAGTATTTTGTCTTAACAAATGGCAGAAAACTAAGGAAGACAGATATCAATAAGGAAAAATCAATTATATAACCTATAAGAAAAAGTAAATTAGGTTTTTAAATTAACTATTACAGAATTATCATGTGAAAGAGGCAAAAATTGTGCAACCCCCCAAATTAGAAAAATTATAACAGGGATGTGCCAGAAAATTAATAAAAATGTTTGTTCTTTTTTTCTTTGGATTTTGTAATGTCTTTATTGGAATTTCAAATTTGAAAAAATATAAATTTGATGCGTTTTTTCATGTGAAATAAATGTTCTTTTGATAGTATAAAAAATTATGTAAAGAGGACTCCAGATTTGTATGGATTCCAAGCCTTGCAAACCTGGATGTACCAGACTCCATGCACTCCATACTGATTAAGCCGGGCCTCCACTCCCCTCCGTGGCTAGTCGAGGTCTGGATAGTCCTTCCCCACTGGCTGAGAGTCAGCTGGGGCCACTGGAAGGTATCTTGACATCTAGACAAAAGCTGATTGATCTCAGAGGTACTTGAACCGCAGCCCAGGTTGTTATACATCAGGTCTCTAGTGGCAGTCATAAAAGATCAGTTTGAGCAGAAACTCAAACCTCTTAGCTCCAGAGTTAACCCGGCAGCCAGGAGCGCAGCACACACGTGTAACCACAGTACTCAGAAGCCAAGGCAAGAGGATTGCTGTGAGGTCGAGGCCATCCTGGGCTACATAGTGAGTTCAAAGCCAACCTGAACTGCATAGGGAGATCAAGTGTTGAAAGAAAAAAGAAAAAAACAAAGAAAAAGAAAGAGAATGCAACATGTTGAAAATGTGACACTAAGCTAAAATATAAGGCAGTGTAGTAAAACAGTGCCTGGTTTTCTAAGGTATTATCTGTCTACATAGAAACTATTCTAATCATTGCATCTTTCATACTCCGTAAGTATCAAGGCTGTATTTGGACACTTTATTTTTAGTTTGGTAAGTACTGAAAAATTAACAGTTTATTCTAATTTATTTTTATTTTCTTTAGCAACCTAGGAAGTTGCAGCCATCTCAGTTCCAGAGCTATGTCAGGTGTGCTGGGAAATTCAGGAATCTCAGTGCAGCTGTAGCACAGCTTGTAGGTTAAACACGTGCAGACCTTTGCAAGCACAGGTGAAGTGATCTTTCTAAAACTGACTTCATTGGTTTCGTTTTTTACAAACCAACCTGGACTGCTCAGTGCAGCTTTCACTGCTCCTGACGTGAGTATGTGTTCTCTTTTTCCATTACGTTCATGACCGTCAGAAGACTCCAACCTAATGCACATAGCACCAGGGCCTCACGGCCACCATCGGTTTCCTCCTCTCTGTCCGTTTTGTTCTTACACAGTTCCACTATGGTCCATGGGCATTTTAGTGGTTTCTCATGGGCACTGTGGCCACTGCAGCCAGGTCCCTTCTCACTGCCACAGCCTCTACTCTCAGTTCGGTTGTGTATTAATTGATATTAATTTGTTTTATAAGCTCTTAGTTTATTCAATGTGAAAATACAGAAAACTAAAGAGAAATTGAGCTCATGCACACTTGCAGAAACTAATTTGTGTAGCTCATCTGTTTTCTATATATGTGCTATAACCTATTTTATATGCCATGGTATAGAGTTGGTTATGGTTTATGTCTGGATGTCCCCCCAAGGCCTCATGCGGTCATGGGAAAGATGGCTGAGTCCAGTGTTTGTGATGTTGGTTGTGTTGCTCTGGGACCGGCAGTGTGAGTGCTGCACCCACCAGGGACAGCGTGGCATACTGTATAAGGGAGGGAAGGAGGTGTGCTGTCCCTCTTTGCCTTTCGCTCTTGTCCCTCGCTGCCCTCCATGAATGGCTGCCTTAGCCATGCCACCCTGCCTTGGAGCCAACAGGCTGTGGACTGAAACCCCCGCTAACTGTAAGCTAAACAAACCTTTCCTCCCTTCATTTTGGGTGTCAGGTATTTTGTCTCAGCAATGAGAAAAAAGTGACGAAGACACTGTTTCCTTCTTTTATTTAGGTGAACTGAGGGGTTTACCACAGAAATGTCTTCCTGTTTCACAAATTTGGGGTCTGCTCTCAGATTGTGGTCTGCACCAATGGCCACCCAGGGAGTCGTGTGTTTTTATCAGGTGGCCGTGGTGCCGCCCACTTGTGTCTCCATGTTGAACCTTCAGGGTAGCCTGGAGCGTTGTCTAGGATGTGAAAGCCAGGGAAGCCATTTTGGCTACCTTCCAGGGCCACCATAGAATGCAATGTCCAACTTTGTGTCCTCCTCTCAGGTGGGCTTTGTCGGTGGCTGTGTCTCACAGCTCTCCTCTTACAAGGTCACACCTATTACTTTTCTTCACCTTGGGATAATGTGCCGCCTCTCATGGGTGAGAAAAGGTATTAAGTAATTAACCTTACGGCTGTTTTTACAATTGTGTTTCATCGTTCCATCATTTTGCAGGGTTCCGATTTGACTTCCTTTTGCCACTTTATTTGGATTGATTTTTTCATCTGCTAATTTTTCGGGATCCATACCTTTATTATCCTTGCCGTATCTTGAGCAACAGTTCATCTTCATGATTCTAATTTTCTTTTTGTCAGAAAGTGAAACATTGCTCAGATCCAAAGGCATGGTGAAGAATGAAATCACATACACATTTATAGTGGCAAAAATCTATTTCTCTAATATTGAAAATACTAACCAAATGGGAATTTGACATATGTTCTTATACTTTTTTTAAAAACAGTAACAAAATTGTATTGCATGCAAGAAAAGAAATGGATTTGCAGAGCGAGTCTGGGCGAAGTAACTGTAGGAAAAGAAGTCCACCCAATAGCACTAGGCGAGAGGGAACCCAGTGACCCATGTTCTTACACTTACTTTATAATTTTTGGTCCTCTCTTTAGAGGATGTGGGTGGATGAGGGACTTCTCAGAAAAACTGCACCTTGCTCTCTGCTGATAGGTGGACCCTGGAAGGATGAGTTCACAGCAAATGTAGAACTGTGTCACCCATTCTTGGTTCATACAAATTTCCATTTTCTAACTTATATTTTATGCAAGTAAGGTTGTCTCTTCAGATTAAACCTTATAGAAAGTGTAGCACACAAAGCAATTTCTTAAAAGCTTAATCTTGCGTCTCTGCAAAGGGAAAGATAAGAGGTTCAGATGGGAGAGAGCTAGAAAGGAAAGTCTTGGGTGCTGGGAAAACAGGGACGAGGAGTGACAAAGTAGGAAGATGGTGTGTAAGGAAGAAGTCAGGGATCCAGTCAATACTTTGGTTGAAAATGTGAGAGCTATGTATTATTTGTTTGAGTTGCTGTAGAAAATGAAACTTTATCAGGTTCCATCTTTGTTTTAATCTAATATGTGTCTTGTAATTGACCATTTTATGGGTTAAATGTTATGTAGAGAAAGAAGAGATGTTAATTAGTATTTGTTAAACTCCAGAGAACCTGGATACCTGCCAAAGTTATATGAAGTTTCTGTAGACATAGTAACAGTTTCACAAGACATGTTCTATACTACATGTCCACTGTGGAGAGTGCCACTGAAAGGGTACAGTCATTTATCAAGAAGGCTAGTAGAAACAGAAAATGTATTTATTGTCATAAGTTTCTATCCTGCGGCCTCTGTGTCATGAATGTGTTAGGAAATTCTGTGGGGCGGCGGAAATGTCAGTGGCTCCTTGTGCTTCATTGATCAGTGAAGGACTGAGTATCCCTGCAGTCGAATCTGTGGCCTTAGGGTGAAAGGATGGGGGAAGACAGGAAGCCATTCTTACCTCCCTGCCACCTGCCTTCCCCCTCCTCCTGCTAGAGCCATGCTCCTGACTGGGGACCAGAGGACCACATTCCCCCAGGGCTGCAGCCTGGACAACTGGATTTCTTTCGTGAGCCCTTAGAGGCTTTGCTAACTCCAGCAGAATCCTGACTCCCTGGACTGATGATTATTTTTACCCTGTGGTCAGGATTTCAGCATATGAGGCTGAAGTGTTCAAAGCCTCTGGTTTCTTGGTTAAATTGGAAAATGATTCCACAAAGTTGGCACCAAAACTTAAATAACTACTGTATGGGAAGTGTTATTCAATTCTAGACAAAAGGAGAAATACTACTTTATAACGTCATAGCTAATATAAGGCACACTACACATCTATTTATATCCTCTACCTTTGCAAAAATATGTGATGTATCTGTAGTATTATAAAAAAGAAAAGACTCATGAAACAGTAGGTCATTCTTGACGCCATCTGTTCACTTACAAACCTTTGTGGGTTGCTGTTGTACGAGTGCTCTGTGAGGCACAAGGAAGGATACACACGATGGAGTGTTCTTAAAGAACTGATCATTAGGAGGGGATACACATGGCCAATTCAGACAAGACACGCACTAGACAAAGTCTGTGTATAAGGCAATTGCTTTCACAACCATGCAAAGCAGACTAATCCTGATGAGGGCTTAGCAGAAGGGAGGCAATGCCAACCAGTCCCAACAGGCACTGAGCAGGGATTATGCACACCGCGCTAGACATTTGTGTACTTAGAAGGCTCCCAGACAGAGACTGTCTGCTGCTAGCTTGGGCGGCCGGAATCCATACCTACAGTGTGGCAGGCAACGGAAACTGGCTCAGGTGGAAGCAAAGATTGAAACTGTTTTGAAGAAGTGCCTCAGTGTGACATTGTGGATGTGCCGTCCTTAATATAAAACCATTTAATATGGGAGTTTGGGCTTTGTCCCCACAGAAGTCTGTAAGAAGAGTAAAAATCTTTTTAAAAGTAAAACAAAAATAATATTTTTTCCCACACAGACTCCTAAGTAGGCCACCTCTTGGAGAACTGATTAGCCGAGGATGTGGAAACAGTCATTGAAGAATTCCTCATTCTCAGAATTCCAACTTTGTTGCCAGTTCATTTGAAACCTAGAGCTGCTAGAAGTTTCTTAAGGCTATAAGATATAATGTGGTTGCAAGTGTTTGGTGCCAGCTTCTTCTTTAGAGGGATCAAAGGAGAGCAGTTTAAACAATTTTAAATAGCGAGGTTAAGGGACAGGTTGTGTCCTTAATTGTTCTCATCACCAGAACTCAACATTTATTTATTTTAATTGTTTTGTATTTTAAACAGAATAAAATGAAACAAGATAAAACAGAATAAAGCCAATCAACATGAAACATTGAAAGTGATACAGGACTTCAAAACAGGATAACACAAAATCAACAATGGCTACCATAAATATATCTTATTATCTTCAAAATTGCTGCTCATACCATCAGACACGATAAAATCAAACAAAACAGGACTGAATAAGACCAATCAAACCAGAACATTGAATAAAACAAAACAATAAAATGGAGCAAAACAAAACAGTAAGAACAATACTGAATTTCAAGAACAAGACAGAAGGAAATCCCCCATACTTGCTACGTTGCATATTGTTATCCTTTGAATAAATGCTCAGACTACCTGCCTTAGGCCAATAAAGTCAATCAAATGATGCAAGCATTACATTGTTTTGGTACCTGAGATGCTATTAACTCAGCCTGTCCTTCAAATCAGATGGGTGCTGTGGGGGGTGGAGTGGGGTCGGTGTTCTTGCCTCACAACCCACGCTCTGGTTAGCTCACTGAAAGGATGAATTGGCTTCTTTTTCCTTCTGGTCTGGCATGGTTTGACCTGGCTCACAAGAAGGGCTAATTGGCTCCAGAACTCAAAATCTAGCATTTATATCTGTCATGTCCTAGATAGGAAAAAAAAATCCACAGTGATTATGTTAAGAGAGAATTTTCATGGGGGCATGGTTATGTATGTAGTGGAGGCCAGAAAAGGTAAAAAGGAACAAAATGAGTACAGAGAAGTGCAGGGCAAGAAGCAGTGGCCACCCCAGGCCTGGGCCAGCACAGGCAGGCTGGGGCCGAGGGCCTGGGTGTCTCAGAGGAACAGTATGTGGCCCTGGAATCCAGGCCTCTGAGCTGAGGAGCTCCTGGACCATGCCAGTCTGGTGGCGGTGGCCTGAGCCACGGGGCTGCTTGTGGGAGGTGGACAGGATGGGCACTGTTGCAAACACCCAGTGCTGCTGCTCTAGTGAGCCTCACAGGCCCTGCACAGGAGGCAGAAGGAGCAGTGGTCTCCTTCCTTGTTCCTTCTGTTTCCACTCAAACCCCTTGGTGGTGGAAGTTGGCAGGGACCTGAGGAGCAGTGACAGAAGGTGGCCTGCCCCCCCACCCCCCAGGAGATATGTAGCTCCAGCGAGAGCCCAGGTCCAATGTAGAAGGTGGGTTTGATATCACAGCAGCATTGATGTGTGCAAATCATTAAAGTAACTTCTTTACCATAAAATTTTGGCTCAGAAGGTGTAGAGTGTGGTCCAGAAATCTTCACTGTTGAAAAGGAACCTTGAATCATCTTGATGCAGGTGATCTTCAAAACACCCTTTCAGATATGCTGTCCTAGGGCCTTTAAGTAAATCCCTGAATCATGTTAGAACAGTGTTTGTGACAGGCTTGGCGTCACCAATTTAGGTCTCTGAAACAGACACATGAGTTAATTTTGCTTTAAGTTTTTCCACTTGAAAATGCTTATAAGAAAAGTGCCTCCGCAGCATCTTAAGACAGTAATAAGACACTCTGACCATCTTGGTATTCAGTGTTTATTGTTTTGAAATTCATGCATGACTTCTGTAATTTAATATCAGGAAGGATAAGACCCTTTTCAGATACACTTGTGTATTCATCAGAGCAAGGAACGAAAAGGGGATAACGCCTTGATTTCTCTTGTGCTTTAGCTGCCTAACGCTGACAGGCAGTTAGTGTAAGCTTACCTGAGACTTCTGGTTGACCATTTTGTTTTTTATCTGCATATCCTTCCAGTGGTGAACCATCTCATCTTTTCTTTATTGAAACACACTAGACATAAATATACACATATCATAGTGAAAATCGTACCTGTTATAATTTTCAAAGTACCTGTAGGCATACTATCGTATGTTCCTCACTAATTAACTCAAAATATAGAAAGGGCCAAGGTTGATGTTCTAGAGAGGACAAACTTCGTCTGGCAGGTATTTAATTTATTACTGCTTTTTTAAAATAATCAGACCTTTGGAACGAGAATGAGTTAAAGATTCAGGCATAGATTGATACAAGCTTGTAAGATGGTCTTGTTTTGAGTATGTTTGTTGCAGGGATATGTTTTGCTTCTTTTCTGTGATAACTTGCTAGAATTTAATTTGTCAGTACCATATTGTGCACAATTCCTGCGAAAGCATATGAACAATGGCACACCTGGACCCTTACTTTGTAGTTGTTTTCTGATGATTCTGTCTAATAAAAGAGATGGTTTAACTACCTCTATGTCCACTTGCCTTACAAGGTCATTGAAATGAGTCAGCACACTCAGTCTTTACTGTGGCAAATGGTAGTGTTATGGTATCGACCCCACTTTTCAACAAGTAGAGAGTACATGCATGAGCACGTATTTGTTTCCTGGTTGTTACATCATTGGGTTCTTGTAGCTAACACAAATTATATAATTTGGGGGAATATTCAATTTAGGGAGCATTTTTGTGTCTCACAGGGAAAGTGCTCCCCATTATTCTTCTTGCTTACCTAAAATTTTTCCTGTAAACAGTTTTGGTGAGAGTGACAAAATCCTGTCATTTGACCATAGAATTGCACATAGGGCTCCCCTGATGACGGGGATTATTTGTTGTTTACCTCCCATGTCTCTTACTAGAACAGTGGGAGAGGCAGAAAAATGGCATCACTTCTGTTATTCTGCAATTTATTATAGGTCTAGAAACACTTTAAAAAATATAAACTACTTATTTCAAAAATACGTTTCTTTAGGAAACAGTTTTGGTGGCTAATGGTAATTTTATGACGCTCAGTCATGGCCTGTAGCCATCTGTGGTCACCTTCTTTGTAGGTGGCACTCTGAGGTAAGGTATTTAGCTACTTTTGTGCATTTTGCACGCAAAAGGACACTGCCTCTTCCTGCTGACACAGGATTTTCTAAGTGAGATAAATTGGGGAAGAAAATAGAATTTGACTTGATTTTTGAGTGTGTTGAGGGTTTCCTTCAAGTGCATTTGTTGTAGTGAAGTTTTGTGACAAGTAATGTGAACAAAATGTATCTGCATGACATGTTGATGATTCATTTTCGGGACCTAACCATCTATTTATAATGCTTTCTACTTGCTTATTTGTTTGCAAGTTAAATGTAATAACTGGAAGTTTAGACGGATTTAGAACTATCACGCATGAATCACTTAATGGCGTACGTGGATTTTAGCAAACATCTGTATTTTGTTTTCATGGCCTGTGTTTTAATTTGGTCGAATCATACCATGGACTGTAACTGAGTCACAAAGAAGGAAACAAGCTTGTGCCCAGCGTAGGTGATCAGCTTGGTGTGCCTGGTGTCCTTACCCAGGGAGTGGGTCTCACAAGTCAGCTCCCCCGAATGGCAGGAAAGATGCAGTCCAGGTCCACAGCTCGACCCCCAGCTGTGAAATCCAAACATCTAGGAGAAGAGGAGGTATTTTCGAGACTCAAAACCTAACCTGATCTCATCCAACCACAGGTTACGGGCAGTGAAAACTATTGAGTACTCTGTGACTTTTTATAATCTCGACTGAGCGGCCTTAGTAAACATATTCATCTGGACCACTACAGAACTAGCGTGTTTGATAATGAGAAGCTTCCTAGCTCCTGAATATATGAAATGTGCCCCTGCTTTCTGTCTAAAATGTAGATGATGTTGAATCCCAAAGCTTTCTGGTTCACCATAGTTCCTTTTCTTTGAGCTGAAATCGAGTTGTTTTTTGTCTGTGGTACTAGGGATTGAATTTAGGGCCTTTGCTCTGAAATACATCCCAGAAATTGTCCTGAGACAAATTTTTATTGAGGGGTTAAATTACTCAGGTTGGTTTTGCACTTGAGATCTTCCTGCTTCAGCCTTCTAGGGTGCTGGAATTATAGTTCAGGGCTATTAACTCTTTTTCTACCTTGTTTTGAACTTTACAAATATATTAGTATATTATTATTGCTTTTTTGTTTTGTTTTGTTTTTGTTTTTTGAGACAGGGTCTTGTTATGTAACCCAGGCTGGCCTTGAATTTGTGAAGATCCTTCTGCCTCAGCCTCTCAAGTGCTGGGATTACAGGCATGCACTACCATGCCTGGCTGTTGTTGCAAATATTAAAGGCAAAATTCTGTTTGTGTCCTCTTGTTATTAGTGCATTGTGGAACCTGAACTGCTTGAGGCAAGAGCCTCACACAGTGTTGTAGTCAGTCCTGGTCGGGCTGCTCATGAAATGTGTGACACCTCGTAAGACTCTGCTGCAGCACTCCCACCTCAAAAAAAACCAGAACAGAACCGAACAGAATGGAACAGAACAGAACAGAGCAGAACAGCAACAGAGCAGAGCAGAGCAAAACAGAAACAAAGGGGCCCTGAAAGTGGGTGACGGTCCTTGTTTTCTGCTGCTGTTGGAACCCCCTGCGCTTTCTTCCTTGCGTTAACATTAGCAACTGTAAACCTCATACTTTTTTTTGCCCAGGACTTCAAGAAACTTAGGCTGTGAACTTAGGCATCGGTAACCAGAAAGGTAAAGAAAATCGACAGAATTGGTGTTGTGATTGTTACCCGAGGGAAAGTGAAAGAGCAACCCAGGGTGCGCTGGCAGCAGCAGCCTTATGGAAGAGCAGATGAAGGCATTTCACATAAGCAGCGCTGGGTTTTTATAATGGCCAGTGGATGCCTTTAAAAACCATTGATTGTGTCAGTAGAGACAGAAGGTTATGACTGGGGTCGCAGGGAGGTTGCCCCTTAATTTTCAAGTTTTCATCAATATCTGTGATACATGTTGTAGAATTTTAAGCAATCCATGACAATGTTGCATGAAAAAATTAAGTATTATATACATAATAATTCCATGTATACATATACATATATATATGCATGTATATAAAAATAGTCCTTGTTTCGAGGTTTTGGAGTTTATTTCCTTTCCAAAATTGTTTATTTTGTCCATAGTACTATTTGTTATATGGGGTTCTCATCATGTGATCCTTTCCCAAGGAGTTTTGCTTTATAGGATTAGGATAGCACATGTACATACCTGTATTTTCCATTTTAAATTTCTTATTAAAATTTAGAGTCCTTCAGACTGAGAACATTAAGCAGCACTCAGTGTAAGAAAATATCTGGTTACCATGGGGATTGGGAGCTATTCCAGGCCTGTTTGACCTCTTTTCTTGACTGCAGGTAATTTATTCAAATAACATCAAAAGTTACTTCCCAGGAGAGAGTCCATTCCTTGATATGTGTCTTTAGAATTCTTCCACGCCATTGGTCCAAAAGGTGAGATTTTCCAGATTTACTCTTCTAAATATTCAGCCCACAGTATTTCCTCGTGTAACAATAATGGCATAATTTCCTGCATATTTATGATAACACTGGCACAGGTCTCATGCGATTCTCAAAACCCTTGGTGGGAGTATTGTCAGTTAGGATTATGTTTGACAAAGAGAGAATTAAGCACTCCAAAACAATTATTTCTGTGAGGTAGAAGCAATAGTTTTGAAGTGCTTTCTCTTTCCTGTTCAAGAAGTCCAGAAGAATCAGTGCAGGTTTGGTGTGATGGGGTAGCAGAGACTCAATATCTTTCTGATGCCTCTGGCACATGTAGCAACTCCCAAGATTACCTCATGGTCAAAGGAAGGGGCTGAGGCTCCTGCCATCATGTCCATATTCTAAATAGCTCTTTGTTTTTTTTATCAGTACCAGGGATCCAACTCATGACCTCGGGCTTGCAAGGAAGGGGTTTATGCCACTGAGCTAAATCCCCAGCCCAGCTATGTCCATGTTCTGAATAGAGAGAGTACACTTCCCGAAAGCAGCACACAGCTTGTTCACATTGAGCCCAGACTTACACCATGGCCACATCTGCTAGTAAATTGTCTTTGCTCCCCAGCTAAAGCCTAAGGTTCTTTTGCTCTGCGAAGGGGAAAATGGGTACTGAGAAGAGCTAGAAATCTGCCAAGTTTGAGTGCTGTTGTTATTTCGAGCCTACAAAGGGAGCAATCGAGCCAGAGGTGCATTAGCTTGGCTGTGCTGGGACACAGCACTCACCAACCGTGACCTACAGGATGCCACGTTTAGTTTAGTCTGCCCCAGTCTCCTAGGCGAGGGCCAGGAAGAGCGGGCTGTCTGGGCCTGAAGGCGCGGAGGGCAGAGCCGCTGGGTTCATGGCAAGGGAATCAGGGCCAGAGTGCTAGAGCAGAGGATGTCAGGGACCTGACCTGGATCCCAGGACCACAGCTTCCCGACCCACCTAGGCGGTCCCAGAAGGGCGCCCTGTCAGCCAGGGACCCCACAGCAGACCAGGGTGCAACTCCATCCTGACTGCAGCAGGAGGTTACCCTGATGTACTAAGTGCTCAGAGCCAGGATTCAAACTGGGGCTGGTAAAACTTCGGAGCTCTACGTTGAAGTGCTCCTACCTTAACACAGTCTTTTGACTTTATTTTGTCTCGACTTCTAAATCAGTAGAAAGGAAAACCTTTGCTGGCTAGGTTGCTAGGTCAGTCTATTGGAACAATGAAATCCTTTATTTTACCAAGAGTTCTTGGCAAAGGACGTGGTACTGGTATCAACTTGTGCAATGAAGCCTTTACTTCTGCTGACCTTTCGGATAAGTAGATTCGCAGAATTTAGTAGCAGCCTTACAAAATTGACTGGCGGGCAGATTAAGGTCTTATTTTCAGTCTCCTGCTTGCTGAGGGTTGCAACACGTTTAAACTCCATTGAAATATGCTTTGCTGTCCTACTGGTAGTTTAGATCTTCAATAACATAATAAAGGGACAAAATTTTCAATGAGCACATATGAATACATACACAGGAATGACCTATGATAGGAAAAACCACCTCAGTAGTGGTATTCGTTTCTTTTAGTGATAAATTTTTAAGTTAAGGATAGCACATCTTAGAGTAAGTCAGACTACACTACTTCTAAGTTATTCAAAAGTTACTTTTGTTGGTTAACCTGTGCTTCTCTACTATTGTGAGTAAAAAATCAAAATTATATAACACATCATGAACAAGGACATTCCTCCTTTCCTTCCTTGATGCCTCCTTTTCTCTTTCCTGCCTGTGAATCTTACTTCCCTTCTTTTCCTTAGCTTCAGTTTTGTCCCTGTTCTTGTGACTGCATAGTTTTTGTGGCTTTTTAATCTTTTGTAGGATGGCTTAGTGCTTTGCTTTCTACTAGCAGGGGGGAAACTATGACTGTGGATGAATAACTAAACAGCAAGATAAATACCGTGCTTCATAACATGTCGCAGCTTTAGGTTGCTCTGTCCCTGAAAACTTTCAACCTCTTAGAGACCTCAGTCAATCTGTACTTTTCATAAGTGTGATTGAAATAAATTATATAACTCAGTTATTTAACAAGGCCTTCTTCTAACTAATCAGGCAGTCCTGGGGACACCAAAGCATGGTTAATGACAAGTTTAACAATGCGATGGTTTTTTTTAGAAGTTAGTAGACAACTTCAGTGCTGTGACAATTTACAGGAAAAGCCCTCAGGAATGAAGAAGGCTGATAAGGAGGAAACGCGTGCGCGCGCATGTGTGTGTGTGTGTGTATGTGTGTGACAACGGGGGTCAAGGGTCTGAGGTTCCTGCTTATCTGCTGAGCATCATTGGTTCTTGGTAAGCATTAAGCAAGACCAGAGCCAAAGACTGAACAAGGCAGGCAATGATTAGCCTTTAACAGATCTTTCACTGACCTTTTTATTTCTTACTGTACTCATATAAGAAATAAATTAATGCATATTCTTCATTAAAAACTAATCGAACAAGACAACCCCCCCCTTTCCCAGTGATTTTTGCCAGGGGTGTCTTCAGAGTTTTCTAGCCATACTACTTTATTTACATAAGTTGCAAACAAGGTCTAAAATTCAAGAATTTTGAATAACATAGCCTTGAGGTCAAAAGCCTAGACAGCCGAGACAGATTACTTTGCCTGAGTAAACGCAATAGGTTTTTCTTAATCTCTTGATGCCTCAGTTTTTTTTGATGGTATGTGATAAATTGGATGCTTCACACAGATTATTTTGTTTAACTTTTGCAACAATGCTGTAGAGAAACTATTGCTGTCTGTCCAAATCAAAGTTGAGAGTTATGCTAAAAATCTAAGTAATTCTGTCTAGTAAGCAGTGGAGCTTGAGAGGTCTTGTAGTATTTAACGTATTTTTCAAGAGAACTAAATGAGAAAGATGCATATAAGGATATCGGTAAAGTGCTTTGCAGATGGCAGACACTAATGGTTAATTCCAAGTGGGTTCTCACAGTGTGGCTTTGAGAATTGAAAATCACTGCCCAGGCATTTGAAAATTTTTTTTTTACTGGAGTTTGCAATTTACTGAGATGTCTTGAACATAAACTCCCTAAATAGAACAAGAACTTTTTCTGAAACATAGTTTATTATTCTGTGGTTTTGAATTTGTCCCTGAGAATCAAAAATTAAAATACTTTTACTATAATAATATATGATTATTCTTATACTTCCTACTCGTAGACGGAGTTCTCTGAATCTGCAGATAAAGACTGAGATTTGCTGCCACTTAGGGCACACATTTGAAGGACAGGTGAAGCCCACTTCCCATGATATTCTTGGCTGTAACTAAACGACAAAAACAAGGACAATGATTAGCCTGTGAAGAAGGTTATTCTATCACATGGCAAGGAGTGTGGAGATCTTCCTGCTCTTGGACTGTTCATTGGGCCACTCATTGAAGACCCGAGTTTTTTCCACTTTCCTGTGCCCCTGTGCTTGGGGTGCTGGCTGGTCCTCAAATTTCCTTCTTTATGCGTTCAAGGTGGTTGCTGCCCATTCAGATGAAACATGAACATGTGGAAAGAGGTTCATTTCCTTCCATGTGTCACCTTTTCTTAGCAAGTAATACCTTTTCTTGAAGTTTTCATCAGAATTGGCCTTCTTGGTCACATGACTGAGTCATTCACTTCGCAAATGGTGTGACACCACACTGATTGGCCTGGAGTTTCCTGGGACTGGAGAGAAGTCCACCCTCCCTTGGGTAGCATGTTAAGGATAAACAAGACTGAGATGTTGTTATCAAGAAATAGAAACGTGTTAGGGCTGTGTCTAGGTGTTTCCCCAAAGCCTCATGCAGCAGAGGTGGGGCTTTCTCAGAGGTGGTTTGGTCTAGAGTGTGTGATGCTGGGATTGATTGACGGTGCAGGGCCAGGATTAAGGGTGCTAGGATTAAAGATGAGAGTGCTACCTGCCTTGAGTAGCCTGGGTAAGATACAAGGGATAGAAAGAGCTGTGGTCTTCCCTTTGCTGCCTCCTTCCTTCCATGAACTGTTCCTCCTCTGTGATGCCTCCCTGCCCTGGAGTCAGCTGATTATGGACTGAAACTTCTATGAGTTGTGAGCTAAGTAAAACGTTCCTCCTTTAGTTTTGAGCATCAGGTATTTTGGCTCAGCAATGACAAAATGGAGTGAAGACACAATGTAAGAGAAATAAAAGTTTGATTGCATAGTATTTTTTGGAGAAATTATACTCAACAAAAATTCAATACAAAATAAAACATTTACCACCCACACATTTAGATATGATATATATTATTTCATCTAAAACCCATTCATTGTTTAGTCTTTTAACAAATATGCCTTGATTATTTATTACACGTCAGGCACATTCTTAGTAGAAAGGTAGAGCACTGAATGAGACAGACAAGCATCTGGATTCAGAATGCTTTCAGTAGCAAAGGACAGAATAGGAACCAAAGTATCTTAAACAATAGCAACACTAAACCTGACCCAGCAGATACAGGCCCAGTTTAACACCTCTAAACTGTTGTCAAGAATCTAGTTTCTTCTCTGTGTCATCAACATGCTCATTTTTGCCTTTACTGTGTCATTTCATGTTCTCATAGCTTCAAATACGTCCCCTGACTTCAAACCAGGAAGAAATGGAAAAGGAAGCTCTTTTCTTATTCTTACCCTTTTTACGTAGATTGAAAAAGTCCAAAAGCTACTTCACAGATTTCCATGAAGCACTGTCATACCAGACTCCTCAACGACAAAACAGGATGGGAAAGTAATTACCCAACAAAGAGTTAAGGGGTCGTCCACGCCATTGCCTCAAATAATGGGGACCGAGTGCATGTGGAGAGACTCGGGTGATGGTAAGTCATACAATAATGTCTTCCATTGTCTCCTTTTTGGAATTAATTCTCTGACTGCGTCTTAGAACAATAGCAGATCAGGAGTATTTTTTACACTTTAGCCTTCAGAATTAAATAGGAGAATTTGTATGGTAAGCACATCTTGGTGTTACGCATGTTCTGATAGCAAGGCCATTTGCTTGTACAGTCTTGACCTGAATTTGGGAGGAGGGTTGGGAGCTTCATGGGCTTATCTTGCGGGTAAAAGATGCTGTAGGGAGGGTCGGGTGCAGAAGCAGACACTGTGTTAAGCACTGGCCAGCTGTGACTCTGGGGTGGGAGGTGCTGTGAGAACAGTACCGGCTGATTTCCTATTGAACCAGCTCAGTTTATTGCGCCTGTTAGATTATTTGTCTCCCTGCTCTTCTAAATAATCAGCTTCTTGAGGGAAGAGAACATATTTCACTCATTTCTGTGTTCCCAGTACGAAAGATGGTGCCTGGCACAAACCTAAGTACTCGGTGCAAGGTGAGGCTTGGCATTGTCTTTGTGGGAATAAACTGTGGGGAGAAATGCTCAAACATTTATATGAAGGAGCTAAGACTTGGAGTCTTAAAAGAAAAATAATTCAACAATGAAAGGTGGAACAATAGAAAGGTTAGCCAGCCACCAGGGCTTCTTAAGAAGGGCAATCTGACTCTTCTTGGTTTTTCATTTTTTTTGCTCCCCCGTGGAAGAGTGCCTTTGAAGTCATGTGGTATTTGTGCAAATTGCTAGGGTTTACATGGCGCAGAATTAGGGCTAAAGGGCAAATGAGGTGGCACTCAGGAATAGCCTGTCAAAACAAGCATGATTTAGAGCCCTTGCCCCATCTATTGCACCGCTTTTACGGCGCTGCAGGCGGTGATGACGTACTTTACTGCAGCCACACGCAGTCTGGGCTAGCCGAGAGGAGTCCTGTAGTAGCTCAAGGGGTGTTGTCCTTGTTTCTTTATTTCTTCCAAAAGTTCAAAAACTGCATTTTCCCAACCTTGACTTTCGACAGATGCCTTGTTCAACTGTTGCTATATCAGTGAGATACAAATTCTTCACTGATGATAATGTCTGATTACAATCCTCAGGTCCGTGTTTCAGGTCAGGGGAAGTCTGCTTCGGGGTGGGGGTCTGCGTGCTCCAGCCACACCAGACTCTTGTCAGCACCGAGGGGGGGTGGGCCCCCAGACCTTGGCCAAGTCAGTGAGTCAGCTAATTTGCCCAAGCTGGCCTCAAATTTGTAACTTTCCTATCTCAGCTTCCCAAGTAGCTGGAATTACAGGCGTGTTTCATGTTGCTCTCTAATTTTATCTTTTGAGTAGATATCTTTCCACATAATACAACATTTTAAAGGTTGAAACAGAAAAGCAGTGGAAAAGTTCCTCCTACCTCTCTCCCCATCTAGCTATCTCTATAACTAGTTTCTAGTCTAGTTCTTTTTGAGCAAAAGAGCCAAAGATCGATATGCATATTTTTGCATTTTTAATGTCCTAAATTGAATTCCTAAATAGGTGCAAAAAATGTAATTCTTACAACCAAATTGCCAAAGTTGATTTTTTTATATGAAATTGGCATAATTTGTAGAATAAGTTATATGGATTCACCCTTGGACTAATTAAATGTGTAACTTTGAATAATTATGTGAACCAGATATAAAATAACCATAAAAGGAGAACTAGGATCAAACTTGATGTAAATAGTGTTGCAGTGTTTTACTTGGTGTTACTATGGAGCTGAGAGATGTGAATTATTTTGATTCTTGGTACAACGGAAAACTTAATTAATTTGTTATGTTGTACTCCAGCAGATCCATAAATAATTTAATAATGGTAACATATGAATGACTAGAGAAACTAACTACTTTCTAATCTGCCTGAACACTGCACCATTTTTAAGAATCAACATTCTTTGTTTGCAAGAAACAAAAACCAGACTCTGCCTACTAAAACAAAACAAAACAAAACAAAACAAAACAAAACAAAACAAAACAAAACAACTATAGCAAATAAAGAAATTTTGCCTGAACAATTCCAGTACTTATTGGTAGAAAGGTTGGAGAACCAGCCTCTAAGCCAACATACCTGAGAAGGTCTAACAACTGAGGGTGACAAGAATGGTCTCATATCAGATGACTTTGGGTATTTTTACTAGACTCTACGTTCTAGACCATGGAACACGAGACTACGAGATTACAGTGACCAGTCATGATCGTGTCAGACACAATGAGTCCATTTGGACGGATGTACCAGCAGAATTACGGTACAAATGAAACACTTCTCCCAAGACCGTGCAAGGCCTGCAGGTGTGCATAAATCACAAGCATGCATATCTCTCAAACCTGCATACCACGGTCTTCACTGTGCCAGTGTCCCCCCTTCACTGAGGCCTCAGAGCTTCCTGGGGGTCGGGAAAGGTAGTTTCCTATGACCCAGTGTTAGAGGAAGGGAGAGCTCGGGCCCAGTTTCACATGAGTCCTCACTGTGCATTGGTGCTAGTGGAGAGTGGCCCGGCCCGGCACGCCAGTCCTTCTCAGGGACAGAGAGGCAGCCTTGGGGAGCATTTCCCACTGTGTGCCATGGTGCGAGTGGTGGGCACGGCCATTCACGTAGCATGGGATAGACTGCCCCTTGGCTTGTGTGTTGAAAGGCTCTGGGAAGGGAGGGACGGCTTGGCTGGCCCTTCAGAGATGGCAGGCTCGCAGTCAGAAGATGGTCCTGCTAAGGCAGCCTTCTAGGCTCTCGGGCTCTCTCCTCCTCCGGCTTCTGCTCCTCACTGGCGCTTTCCTAGGATGACGGGACAGCCATACACAGCGAACAGGAATGTGTGCCTTAGGCTCCGTTTTGTGGGGGAACCAAGCACTCTGGAAGCGGAGCTCAAGGAAGTGCTTGTGGCAAACAAATGAGGCTCCTGGACTGAGTACCCATTCTGTACTCCAGCAGTGGAAAGGCCCAGAGGTGGCTCAAGCTGTTTCTGTGCTTTGATTGACAAGAGCTGTGCGTTGTTAGCATCCATAGACCTTTGACTCATTCTCTGATTGGAGAAAGAAAATGAAAAGAAGCTTGTGCAAATTACTTGTGATAACTTTTAAGTACACCATTGCTTGCAAATATTTCCCCGAGTTAACCATTTATGAAATAACCGGGCTGGTGGTCATCCTGTCTGAGCAGACTGGATGCGAAAATTATCCCATCCAATATATCCCATCCATCTTGTCAATATAAGGAGTCTCCTTCCTGAGTCTGCAGTGACACTGCTGGTGAGGGTCTTCCTTTGGTTATATTCTGTCTACTTTTAGGGACTTTCAAGAGGCCCCATGGATCGAAAAGAAGATAAAATGTGACAAGGCTTTTTACTGGAAAGACGGTGTAAAAGAAAGTGACAGTACTCTTTTCTTACTTTATGATGGAGTGCAGTTTATGTATGTAAGGTTGAAAATGAAGTTACTGGAAGCGGATAGGGGCAAAATACGGCTGAAGGGGGCATTTCAGAGAGTAAAGGAGAACAAAAGAGAATGGAGGCCATGACCGTGGTGGCGGCTGGCCCAGTTTCCGGTGTGACAATGGAGGCACACACAATGCGCAACGAACCACTTTCTCACCAAATCAGTTGATTGTGATGTTCCTCGGCATCAGGCAGAAAACTATTCATAAATTGATTACCTCATGGACCCACCTGGAGAGGTCCATTTAGTCTTTTCTTGTTTCAGCCACCAAAGTTATCCTGGGTTTTCAGATTGGCTTTAGAGGATTATTATCTTTATTTGTGAAATGAAAGGAGGTAAGAAAAATTGATAAAAATGGTTATGAAGGTCAATGGGCATGGTGGTACACACCTGTAATACTAGCACCCAGGAGAATGAGGCAGGAAGATTGCTGAGAGTTTGAGGTCAGACTAGAGAGAGAAAGAGAGAGAGAGAGAGAGGGGGAGAGAGAGAGAGAGAGAGAGAAGAGAAAGTTACAGGCAGCCGACCTAGTTAGAATATGGGCAGTCAGACAGGGCTAGGCCCTCGAAAAAGCTGGCACAGATGTCTGATGACCTTGGAGGAGACACACACCTCTTGCTGTGGGCCAGATCTCAACAGAAGGCAAAACAAATGCAACCACACCCTAAATATAATCCTTAGGGATTAAATCTGAATCACCTTGAGAAGTCCTGAGTCACCATTCCGATCCCTAGGGGTGGGTCACTGCTCTAAGAATGCCCACTTTCTACATGACTCACTTCCCCATTTGCTCCTAATTTAATCAATTTTATCTGAGCAATTAATCTTACTGGTTGACCACAGTTCTGTCCCACTTTATCCCAACTGTGCAAATTCCCATTTCCCCCACCTTTGAGCCATAAAATCTCATGATTTTGCTCTATAAAATTCCCTGGAAAACACAGAGTCCTTGGCAACCCATTCAGGACCCCTTCTGTCTCTTTTCAGACAGAAGCGTTCTTCCTCTCAATAAATATTTCTGCTCTTCACCTCTGTTGTTCCTAAAATTCATTCCTTGATTTTAGAGAACACCAGCTCAGACATAGTAGGTTGGGAGTTTCATTCCCCTATATCAATGGCATTTTGGCATCTGCATTGATATTATTATTTTGGACTCAGTGTGATAGATTTGTATTCAGAAGCCTTATACCTCTTTTACCAAGGTTGGGTATTTGATTGACACTAAGTCTATCAATTCCTGGTTTTTTTTTGTCTTTTTAAGACAAGGAAGGTCTCATTATGCAGTTCAGGCTGGTGTTGAATTCACTTACTTTGTAGCCAGGCTGGCCTTGAATTTGCACAATAATCTTCCTGCCTCAGCCTCCCAAATGCTGGGATTATAGGTGTGTGTCACCATGCCCAGAACTTCCTAGAGTTTAAATCTTGGGTAGAGGATTAAGGGGAGAAAAAATGGTAGGAAATCATTTATTCCAGGGATGGGTCCTGGAGTTTGGCCACTGTGAAACTGTTCCAGTCATCTCCAAGTCCTGGACAGCTGGGGACAGCTTGGCTTGGCACATGTGACATCCAGTTCTTCAGCTTCCCTTGCAGACCTGAGGGCTGGTGTCTTTCAGTGAGTTCCTGTGGTGTGAATGACCCCGCCAGGTAGGCAGGCTGAAAGAAAACTGACTTTATACTTGTGCTATTAGCAATTGGGACCATAGTTAGAAGTTATACATGAATTAGTTAAACAACACTTATTTTCTCATCACTGGTTTTTAAAAATATATTTTTACAAAATGTCTGCATTTAATCGTCCACTCCTTATATTTTGGGGGATAATAATGATAAACAGACTTTTTCATCACGCTTTTAAAAACACTTATTTTAACACTTATTTTAAAAATCTTGTAGTGAATACTTACTAGTGATACATGTAATGATTTTTTGGGGGGAGGGAGGTTGAGACAGGGTCTCACTATGTGGTTCAGGCTGTCCTTAAGCTCACTATGAAGCACAGGCTGGCCTTGAACTCATGGCAATACCCCTGCCTCAGCCTTCCCGGTGCTGGGATTACAGACGTGTGCCACCACACCTGGTGAGAAATACCACGATTTTATAAAGAAGCAAACAAGACACTTGAAAGATGTAAGCTGTTATTGAGCAAATAAACAGGAAATATATTTTGGATAATGATTTTATGGAAAATGCATGAAACAGATAATAGACATTTTAAAAGTATCTAACATCAATTGATTTATTATTTGCCATTGGCTTATTAGAGCATAGATCTTATTCTAGCTGGGATTATTTCATACTTACTTTCTCCTCATTATTTAGATACCACAGAGAGACCTAGTCTTAAAACCACAAAACAAAGCAAAAAATTAAATGAACAAAAAAAAAATTCAAGGCTACTGAGCTTGATTTTGATATAGGGGGGTGAAACTCCCAACCTATTATGTCCGCACTGAGTTTGTGTTCTCTAAAATCGAAGAATGAATTTTAGGAACAACAGAGGTTAACAGCAGAAATATTTTTTGAGAGAAAGAAAGCTTCTGTCAGAGAGAGACAGAAGGGGTCCTGAGCCGGTCACCAAAGGTTCTGTATTTTCTCAGGATTTTTATAGAGTAAAACCATGAGCTGAGGCGGGTTTAAAATTGGGGAAAACTGGGAACTCACAAGGCAGATGGGCATGAGGTGGGACAGAGCTGTGGTCAACCAATTAATTGCTCAGGTAAAACTGGTAAATTTGGAATTTAATTAACTGAGCTCAGGACCACTCATACACAGACCCCCTGGTTCAGGGTCCAAACAAGTGGTCCCTAACTAGAAAGTTACAGAGTTTTCAAAAGAGAGAATCACAAAAGACACCTTGTTGGAAACAATTTAGCTTGAATCTTTCATTAATTTTCAGTTGACACCTGTATCCTGCTTCCTTTGTTGAGCAGGTTAATTTTTCTCCTGTGGGTACAGCTCATTCTGCTTTTCTCATGGGACTTATACCTTGAGTAATTTTCCATTTTCCTAAATACAGGGCACTAGTTAATGCAGGGCTCAAGATGGCGGCAGTTATGCCAAGCCACAGCAATTACATTCTACTTGTATCTTTATACTGAGGGATCATCAGGTGTAATCCTCTTTCACCAAGACCCTTAGCATATCGCATTACCTTTCTTTTGTATGCATTGAAGTTCATTGTCACAGTATGTAAAACAGTTATAGAGAGTACCAGGTGTTATGACCATCACTGAACAGAGTTATAGACAGTACCAGGTGTTATGACCATCACTGAATAGAGTCTGAGGACTCATAGGTTCTTTCGTTTGTGTGTTTTTCGAGGCAAGGTTTCATTATGCAGTTCAGCCTGGCCTTGAACTCACTATATAGCCTAGGCTGGCCTTGAACTTGTGGTGATCCTCCTGCCTCAGTCTCTGAATACTGTTGAGATTACAAGAGTGGGCCACCTTGCCTGGCTCCCACAGTGCAGGTTCTTGACTTGTCCCAGGAAAATAATTCAGGATGTATCAGCAGAAGGCATACATATTAAGCAGAATTAAAGAAACCCATTCTCACATGTCCAGTGTTTTGAGTTCTTCATATATTCTAGATACTAATCTGAGGAACAGCTGCCAAAAGTGTTTTCTCACACTGTGGTTTGTCTCTTCACCCTTTTGGTGGTTTCTCTTGCTGTGCCAAGACTTTTTAATAAGATGATCCCAGTTGTTGATCCTCTGAGATATTTCCTGTGTGTTCATAAAGTCTTTGCCTATACCAGTGTCTTCAAGAGTTGTGTCTTCCAGCACATTAAGTGTTTATGTTTTAATATTTAGTTCTTTGATCCATTTCAACTTTAGCTTAGTGCATGGTGAAATGGGTCTAGTTTTAGTCTTTGGCATGTGGAAAGACAGTTTTTCCACCACCTTCTATTAAAGAGGCTGTCTGTCTTCCAGTGAAGGTGTTTGGCACCTTGGTCAAAGATAAGGTGACTGAGTCTTGTATTATTTCTACCTCTTCTAATCTGTTCCCTTGATCCTTGAGTCTATTTTTTTTTTTTTTTTTGGCCAGTACTACAATTTTTTAAAAATCACAGTTGCTTTGTAGCGTAATTTCAAGTCAGAGATTGTGATGCCCTCTTGCCTTTGTTGCCCAGAATGCTTTTGCTATTCTAGGACTCCTTTGGTTTGAAATAAATATTAGGATTATTTTCTCTAATGCTGTGAACCATGCTATTGATATTTTGATCAGAATTGCATTAAATCTGTATAACATTTTTGGAACCATGGCCATTTTCACTACATGAGTTCTTTCTATATAAGAACAAGGGATATCCTTCCATTTTCTGACATTCTCTTCTATTCCCTTTATCATAGTTTTGTAGCTTTCAATCTATAGATCATTCACGGACTTGGTTAGATTGATTTCTAAGTACTTCATTTTTTGATGGTATTACATCCCTGTTTTCTCTCTCAGTGAGTTTGTTATTTGTACAGGAATGTTATCAGTCTTTTGAGTGTTGTGTGGAGCTCTGCTGCTGAATTTGGTTATTAAATCTAGAAGTCTTTTGGTGGAGTTTTGGGGTCTTTATGTGGAGTATCATGTCATCTCCAAATAATGACAATTTAACTTCTTTCCTATCCTTATTCTATTTATTTTTTTCTCTTATCTAATTGTACTGGCTAAAGTTTCCAGAGCTATAGTGAAAAGAATGGTGACAGTGACATCATTGTCTTTTTCCTGATTTTAAAGTGGAAACTTTCAGTTTTTGTCCATATAGTATGATCCCTGTCCCCTTTTTCTGCATCTCGTGAGATGTTAATAAGTATGTAGTGACCTTTTTTGTCTCTCCTAATCTGTCTTGGGTTTGAAATCTACTTTATTTGTGAAAAAACAGCTACCCTTGTTTTTCTCCAGGTTCCCATCACAAGGAGTATTGTTTTTCATCCTTTGATTTCCAGTCTGCGAATTTCTTTTGGAATTCAATGTCATTCTTTCATGCAGCATATTGTGGGATCTTGTTTTTTGATCCATTCTACCAGTCTGTTTTTTTTGATTGGTGAATTGAGACCATTTACATTTATGGTTGTAACTGATGTGTATTGATCTATCCTTGTCATGTTATTTTTGTGTTGTTGTCTCACTTTTTCTCCTCCTCTGATTATTTGCCTTGCCTGGTGAATTATTTCTCTTGGGATCCATGGGGTTGTAGTCCTCATTATCTCTTTGTAGGATATCCTTCAAAATATTTTGGAGTACTGGTTTGCTAAACATGAATTGTGTAGGTGTTCTTTGTCATGGAAGTGTCTTATTTTTTTGTCTATTTTGAAAGATAGTTTTGTGAGGTACATGAATCTGGGCTGGAGATTGTTTTCTTTTAGTGCTTAAAATATGTCACTCCAAGCTCTCTTTGATTTAAGGGTTTATGGTGAGAAGTCTGCTGTGATTTTGATGGAATTTGTGTTGTAATGGATTCGTTTCTTTTCTCTAACAACTTTCAATATTCTGTTCTTGTGCTGAATTTCCAAGATCTTGACTATTATATGCCCTATAGATATTTTTTCATCATGGCTAGTTAGAGTTCTCTATGCCTCATTTATTTGCATGTCAAATTCTTTTTCAATGCTGTAGAAGTTTTCTACCATCATTTATATGAACACTTTTTCTGTCATTTGTGCTATGTCCTGCTTTTTCATTGATTTCAATTAATCTTATATTATTCTTCTTTGCATCATTTAGCAGCTGTTAGATTCATTTTTTCATGGTTCCTTGGTATTTTGGGGATATATTTCTTTTCATGATGGATATTGGAATACTATCTTCTATATCTGATATTTTGTCCTAACATTGGCTCATTCCACTGCATGTATTTTCAATGAAATTTTTGGGTGGATATCTGTTTGATCTGTTTCACAGATTCCATTTTCTTCCTATGCCAGGTGTTCATGGTTTCCATCATTTCCTAACTCCTCTATTTTTTTAATCTGTATCTTCTCTAGAGTCACTAAACATGTCCTTCATTGTGGTCACCATCTCTGTAGTTATCTTTGAAATCATTTCTGATTTCATATTTTAAAAAGCCTCACTCATCTGCTTTGTTACTTCTGCTGTTAACACCTCAGAGAGTCCAGGTGGGAGTCGATATAACTGTTCCACCTCATTGCCCTCTGAGCTTGCCTTTGGTGAGCTAGAAGTCTGGGGTTGCATCTTGCATAGATGTCTTCCTATTTTTATTTTATTTTATTTTTTAGTTTAATTCCTGGGTTGGTGCTTGTAAGTTGCTTATGGCAGGTAGCTTTTTTACTAGTATTGGGAACACTTATGACTGCTCAGGATATGTCTTCTAGGTGTAGCAGGATTTGAGTCTGTTTCAAGAGCCTACTTCTTCAATTTATTGGGGAATGAGAAGTTGCTGCCCATTTGGCATAGTCCCTGGTCCTTTGGCACTGGCCTATAGTATTATTTATGACCTTTAGGCTATCTCAGTCTTGGCATACTAGGAAGAGCAACTGATAAGAATGATTATATCACCTTGAGTAAAGTAGTACAATCAATAATAAAAATGGCATCAGACAGCCTGGAAAGTGAGAAGGTGTGGCAACTATTAATTTGGCACATTTAACTATATGAACTTTATTTGTTGTTATATAACAAAATCTAAAAAATATCCTCCAAAATTGTATATAGTAAATACACTCTTATTATGGCAATTTTGCTCTCAGGGGAGAAACACGTAAAAGAGGTTATGGGGAATAACAGAGAAACAAGAAGAGGAAAAGATTAGAAGCAAGACTGGAGGACAAAGTAAGATTATGTGAACTTGGGGAACTGGTAAAGAAGACAGGAGGGAAAGAGAGAAAGAAGAAATAAAAACAATAACAGAGCAACAAGAAGAAAACTAGAAACAATATTTACACTTGTACAGAAATAGGAACAAAGAAACAAGAAAAAAAAAGAAAATCAAAACCAAGGGAAGATGAAAAGAAAAAAAGTTTCTGTCTCAGTTACTTTTCTTTCTTTCTTTCTTTCTTTCTTTCTTTCTTTCTTTCTTTCTTTCTTTCTTTCTTTTTGTCTTTTTGAGGCAGGGTCTCGCTATGCAGTTCAGGCTGGCCTTGGGCTCATTTTGTAGTCCAGGCTGGTCTCGGACTTGCAACAATCCTCCTGCCTCAGCCTCCCGAGTGCTAGGATTACAGAAGTGCGCCACCACACCCAGCTGTCAGTTACTTTTCTTGTTGCTGAGACAAAATACTTTACATCCAAAGTTAGAGGAGGAAAGATTTATTTTGCTTGCTGTTTGTACAGGTTTCCGTCCATAATCTGCTGTTCCAAGGTAGCCAGGAAGAGGGACAACAGTTCATGGCATGGAGACAACAGCAAAAGAGAGAGAGAGAGAGAGAGAGAGAGAGAGAGAGAGAGAGAGAGAGAGAGCGTTCTGTCCTTTATATTGTATCTAGTCTACTGAGATCAGGGCAGTGGATTAATCAGGCAACTGTATGCCTGCATCCCAGCACCCTTAATCCCAGCATTGAACCATGAATCAATCACACACTCTAGATTTACCCACCTCCAATAAACCCATGACTGTATGAGGCTAGACACAAACTGTAACGTCCTCTTCAGCGTGTGTCATGTCTCAGCTGTCACTGGTAGACAGAGTGGTCAGACAGAGCCCAGATCCATGTTGGTTAATCCCAGCAAGCCAGCAGTAGATTTACAGCAGGGTAATGGATAACCCAAGCAAGCCTGCATCTCTACTTCCCTTTGAGTGTAGGCTGACTGTGAGGGTGGAACCCAACTTGCTCAGCCTGCAAAACACTATGTGCCTCTTCTTGGTTTAAATTTGTCTGCCTGCCGGCTTGAGCTTGTGTTCTTGACCCCTTGCTGATCTGAACCCCATTCCACCTCACCCTGACACTGGTGCTGCTAGATGGAGCCCAGCAGTGGCTGCTCTGAGTTCCAGGCTCAGTTGGCCCCTTCCGAGGTGGCTCCCAGCCAATCGCCCTCTCCTGGGGGACACCTGAACCCGAACACCTCACCAGCCACTGCAGTCTGCTCTGTCTGCTGCTCAGTTCCACTGGTGCCCACTAGCTATCCTCTCCCAATCCCTTCCCCCTAACTCTAGGCAAACACTGAGCTACTGTTTATTTTCATAGATTTTCCTGTTCTGGAATTTTTTTATTAAAATGGACCATGCTCATGGCAACAATAAAGACCTCAACATATCTGAAGAAACAGAAACCCTAAAAGTGAGCTTTCACACCATACTGTAATGAAACTGGAAACTGACAGTAGAAAGATATGTGGATATTACTCCACTGATTTACTCCACTTAACTTTATGGTATCAAGGTGCGCGACTGAATTTCTCTTAAACTGCAATCTACTCAATAAGAAGGAGCCAAAAGATGCAATTTGGACCTCTGAACATCTTATTAGGCAAAAGAATTTTTTACTTTTCCCTACTTTCCCTTCTCCTTCCCCCTCCCTTGTTCTCTTCCCCATTTGAACATTTTCTTCCTATTTCACAGTACCTATTACACACTTTGGTCCTTATTTACAGTTTCAGCTTCTCACACCGAGAGAATGCATTATTTACACACGTGAGTCCGATTTATTTCACTTAAGAGTGTGGTCTTCAGTTGCATCCATGTACCTAGGAATGTCTCGAGCATACCTATGGCAGCATAGTACTGCATCGTATAAAACACCACACCTCTATCCTCTCACCAATTGACGGGCATTTGGGCTCTTTCCAAGGCTTGGCTGTTGCCTCCACGGCTTACTTTTCTTGCTCCATTTCCTGTTCCAGTTTTTTCCCGGTGCTGGACAATGCTGTAACTTCCTAATGTTCCAGCGAAGCGTTTTTGCTATGGCCTTTCGATCGTCGTTTTCATTTATGTTTACCATCCAGGCGGCTGTTCATACTAGGCTTGGATTCCAGATCCAGGCAAAGGTAGGACAAAAGCTGCCGGGGTGTGTGACACGGCCACACGGCTGGCTGAGTAATGCTGACTTAGCATGTCCTTCATCTGTGAGGTGGGGATGATAAGGCTACCTCAGAGATGGCTGTTGCGAAGAGTAAATGGCAATTCTTCCAAAGCACCGCATGGGAATGTTGCTCTTTTTATAGCTCACTTCCTGCATCTATTCCTTCCTCCTCACCTACCCTTCCTAGGTCTTTATGACCTTTCTCTAGCTGTAGACACTCCCATGCATGGAACCCTGCTACACAGCTGTACACCACCTTGCCTTAATAACTCCTTCCTTTATCCACCCCACAGCACTTGTCATGGGGCCCTTCCTCTGCGGGTGCCATTGTGCCAGCTGCTATGGCCAAACAGCAAATGGAAGATACGGTTTGCCTTTAGTAAGACTGGAACGTGACCGAGGCCTGGATTCATCTACAGGAACATGCTAACTAACCATACATGTTACCCGGCCATAGGAGTTAATAATTTTTTCTATGTTTTGAACATTTTTATCAGTGTATGTTTGCAGTACACAGTGACTGCATTCGCCTTGGGGGTTGGCACATGCACATAACAGGTTAATTCTCTTGATTCCCTCTTCTCTCCCTCCTTCCCTCAGCCTCCCTCTTTCTCTTGGTCCCCTTCCTGTTCACAAAAGATCTACTTCCATGTTTCCTATTATCCATCTTTTATTTTTCTGCTTAAATTATCTAACCTTTGGGTTTGATACATAAGACAAGCCCTGGGTCATGAGACTTACCTGTGAGAGCCTGCTTACACAGGTGTACGGATTTCCCTGTCCTGTTTTCAAGTGTACACAATACTTACTCAGTTTTCACTTCGATAAGGCTGCTGATGAGGAGGAGGATGATCATGGTTTTTGTCTTTTTGAGTAGGGTCTCGCTATGCAGTTCAGGCCGGCCTTGAACTCACTTTGTTGCCCAGGCTGGCCTCAAACTCACAGTGATCCTCCTGCCTCAGCCTCTTAAGTGCTGGGATTACACCGCCATACCCACCTACCCTTTGATTTTGTACTGACCTCCTCGTGGGTCTGCTGAGAAGCAGGGTGTATCCACTGCAGAATGTCAATGTACAGGCCATGGAGGTAGAAGATTCTCACTCTGCACCTTGGTAACTATGAGACATTGGGGAAGTTGCTCAGCTTCTCTGAGCCTCATTTACCCATTTATAACGGGATAAAATGTTATTGTGCAGGGCGTCAATGTGAGATTTAATGATATAAGCCAGATAAAATTGTAACACAAAATCTGGTGCTTAGATGTGGTCAGTCAACAAAGCCATAATCATAAATGTGTTTTACAGAGCTCATAGTTGGTGAAAAATGTACCACTTGTAGTATATCTGAAGGCATGCAGTGCATGATACTTAAATATTTCCTAAAATGAGATACTAATGTTTATAAATATAGGGCGTGTTAATACAAAGTGGCCTCTCAGTATCTTGTTTCAGAACACTGTTCTTCCAGTAATGCTTCATTCAGTGAAATATCAAATGTTCGCTGCCAGATTCAAAATGGAATTAAAAACAAAAGCTTTAGAGTCTACAGAATGAAAAAGGTAACAGAGTTAAAGGGAAGTAAAAGATTTTGCTTATGACATTTTTTCTTTAGAAATAGAACAGTGATTTAAAAATTTTCAAACGGTGTTTCTCTTTAGAAATTGGAGTACAAGCCTTTCAGTAGGTGGTGGGAGGCCAGTTCCTGAAGATTTTCAAATGTGGATCTATAATTAAAATCAGAAATTGGAATCACAGAGTCAGCGAGACACTTTCCTAATATGTTCTCCTTTCTCTTGATCTCTTTTGACTCTGTTCTTCCCCATGGCATGCAGACATGCAATAGCCATATAGATTCTGCCGACCCTCTGCTCACTTCATGTCGAGTTGGTGATGATGTAGGCTTTAGAATGACAAATTGCTATAGGCTGAAGTTTTGGGGCAAATACAGAGATCCAAGGAATCATCGAGCCATTCCTTCTCTGTCCCTGTCCAAAGACTCCTAAGGTGTAATGACTCACTTCTACTGTTGGAAATGAAAGCTATCTCTGAAAAGCAATTTTTGTTTTATAAAGCCGTAACTTGTAAAACTTCAGAAATCATCTGCAGGGGCTCCTTGAAGATGAGTCATCAAATAACTGACACCTGAATCAGAGTGGTTGCTCAAGTTGCTTAGGTGTATTTCCCCAATAGACTTAGGAGTTTGCTTTAAAAAAAACAGGGCAGTGACAAATGGCTGACACCCATAGCCAGGTCAAGAGTGGAATCATGGTGGTATAGGCCTATAATCCTAGTGACCTGGGAGGCTGAGGCAGGAGAATCTCAAGTATAAAACTAGCTTGGCAATGTAGTAAGGCCCTGTCTCAGAATAACGCTGAGTTTGATCCCCAGTACTGGGGTTGACTCGGGGGAGGGAAAAAGCCTTTCCTTTGGAGGCAGGCACTAAACATCTAAACATCTCGACACCTAGATTAAATATCACAAACTAGATTATTAGACCAAAAACCTGGAGTCCCCTACAGAAATGCCAACCTCACACTACCAGGGTTGAAATCTCAGGAACATTTCTCCTACACCTAACTGAAGAGCTGGGGAAAAGGGAAAGAAGATGGGCTTTGCAGCTTAGAAACTAAGTCAGACTTCTGCGTGCATCTTATTAAATTAGAGCCAGAAATTTATGATCATTGCTTCCTATACTTTACATTTCCTTGACTTCCCAGTAGTTTTGCAATGAAACTTCTTTTCACTTTATTGTAAACTCACAGAAGGATTTGGGACCTCACTTTCCTAACAGCATGCAGACATTTAGGGAAAAGTAGTAAGATGACAATTTTCTCATCCATGCAGCTGGATTGAGGGCCAGTTCTGAAGAGAGGAAAGAGGGTCCATGAGACCTGAAGAAATGTTCAAAATCATCCACAGCGCTCACGCCTACAAGTATAACCTGAAGCAGAAAATTTGGCCGACTGCAAAGTTCAAAGCCAAATCAGCTTTCAGACACAAAAATGACACTTCTCTTCCCTGGCTTTACGAGAGAGAACTTTGAAGAGTATATAACCTCAAACATTTTTAAAAAAGTACAATCATTTCCCAGAAGTGCTCAGCCTGAAGTGGACTTTCAAGTTGTATTTAGACATAAAGCTCAAGCCAGGACACCTGTGTGTTTACCGAGCTTTATATAGACACCTATTTACTTGGCAACCACTGACACCAGGTCCCACGGGGACACTCCGCCCTCCGCCTGGAAAAGGCTTTCTGCCTTAAATGTCAAGGCTGGGCCTGTCATGCCTTCTCTCCCAGCAGGGTTGCTAAATCACCAGCCTCACAAACAAAGTCTTCAGGACAGGGGCTGGGACCTAAGGGTGTTTCTTTACGCACGGGCCCTGTCAGAGCTGTCTGCCTCCTTGCTTAGATCACTGGAAGCTTTAAACATGTAGCAACAGTTCGTCGTGCAGTGGTCGGGAGATGCGAGGTCACTGCGTAACTACGGCCATTTTCAAAGGAATTAGCATGCAGTTACCATGAACAACATGTTCCAGTTTGTGGAAACAATGCAATTAAATTGTCCCGGGGTAATAAATTAAAGGTAGCATAAGCTCGTAGAGAGCTGCTCGCAGGAGGGGCTGGCGGGGAGCACACTTATGGTGGAGATCTCTTTGAATTTACGCACAGCTATGCTCAACGTGAAGTTGTACACGTGCCCACATTTCTGAAATGGGTACTTTAGGGGTGAGGGCGTATCTGGTTAAGGGAGAGACGGAGAGGTACGACCTCGAAGGAGGAAGACATAGTGCAAATACGCTACATCTCAAAGGTCTCTGGCTTTGTTTGGTGCAGAAGATTCTGTCTTTGAAGGACCACAGTGGAAAGGCACATATTCTCACCTTTCCTATGACACTGTGGGAAAGAGAGCGGAGGGGCTTATGGGGCAAAGGAATAGAAAACGGGGGCCGGGGACGGTGCTCAGAGGCACAGCGCCTGCCTCTCAAGCACGAGGTCTTGAGCTCGATTCCCTGTACCTAAAACCAACCAACCAAACAAACCAAAAACGAATGAATTTCACTTTCTGAGAAGAGCTAAACAGACGGCTGGGCAGAGAGGCGCTGGCCACGCGTCCCTGCTGGCAGTGTCCCTGGATGGAGCAGGCCGAAGGCCTCTGCCTCCAGGAACCCGGGCCTCAGCCGCCCAGCAGCTGAGCCCCCGTTTTCTCACCTGCCAAGGGAAGATGGCACTTGGATCATAAAGCACTTCAGACAACCAAGCCGAAGGATCCCAGCGTAACTCCACACGGCAGCAGGCACTGTTAGGCTGCGGGGTAAGTCGGGTCTGCGTTCCGGCAGCCACTCCTGGACTCTCTGCAGCCGTTGTGTCTGCATAGGGTACTCGGGATTATGACTTTATCTCGTGAGAAAAGCACTAGCCACTGTAAACAGAAAGCCTCCCCGATGTGTAGTGTTCCTTAGCAGATTGCACAACGTTGGGATTATAAAAATGTTAGGAGTTTACAAAGCTCTTTATCTTCAAAACCATTAGGTTAAAAAAGAGGCTCTCTCAAGGCTTTCCAGCTTCTCCAGTGTGGAGAGTCGCACACATGCTGTTGGTGACTGTCTCAGGCAGAAAAATTCAGCTGGCAGAAAACAGTATAGAAACATTACACTGTTTTATGGCACACCTATGTATTTGATGTAATTCTACCTTTGACTGTGTTAGCTATTTTGTGATACTATGAATTGATCCCAAGTCTTTTGCACTAAGCTATGTGTCCGGCCCTTTTTATGTTTTAATTTTGAAACAGAGTCTCACCCAAGCTGGACTCAAACTTGGGATCCTCCTGCCTCAACCTCCCAATAGGTGGAATTACGGACATGTGCCACCATGTCGGGCTTGCCTATGTAATATTTGCATCTATTTATCCTCCGTCTTTTGACTATCACCGTGTCTCTAACTCTGTGTCCTAACATGTTGTCTGATAGTAAGTTGTCAGTATCAGTACTGAATGAATAAATAAGTGACAGCATGAAGAGCTGAAGAATACTCCTGCAGCTGCTCAGACAGGTATCTTGTTAACAGAGAGACACTCGCCTTGGCGACTCTCGACTAATTAAAATCACCAACTGTCTTCTGTCACCAGCGATGCTAACGCTGTGTTTGATTTATCGTGTCTATGTGACTGTTACTTCCCAGTAGCCCACTGCTCTCTCTGCCTTGGAGGGCGAGTCACGCTCAGACGCATCCGGCAGCCACTCTTCCTGCAGCGGCGCTGTCCAGTGGGGTTTCAGGAGCTGAGGAGGCACCAAGGCCAGGCTGGGGCAGAATGGACCTTGGGAAGGGGAAGGAGGGAGGCCCAGGACAAGGCTGGCTGCTGATGGCGGACGTCACCTCCCTTCAGAAAGAAGGCCTGCTGCTCTCTGCTTTTATGTGTGCTTGGGCTCCACACAAGGTCTGGCTTCGGAAATGGGACACGCTCTGGAACAAGCTGGAAACCTGTGTTCCTGTTCATGGAAAGTGCTGACCAGGAGGAGCAGTCCGCTGAAGTCCTGGAAGGGTGACAAGTTTGAGTTCTCTTTTCACCCAGGTTTGCTCTTGACGTAGCAGACGAAGTGCAGGGAGGGGTTCTGCTGTGAGCCGGTCCTGGCATTTCTGGGTGACTTCCAGCAAAGAGCATTGGCAGCGTTGTCCAAGATCATCTGCAGAATTGACCTGGGCAGGAAGCAGCTTGGCCTCCAGCTGGGCTAGTGGAGCTGCTTCCCTCCACCCCGGAGATGGTGCGGGGTGATAGAGTGCTTCCTTGTGAGTCAGGGGCAGGCTGCTTTCCTGATTGAGATGGCAAGGACAGCGTGTGTCTCTGTTGGCTGGTTGGGGAAGTTCG
The DNA here is from genome assembly GCA_004027295.1 of Dolichotis patagonum. Classification (NCBI taxonomy): domain Eukaryota; kingdom Metazoa; phylum Chordata; class Mammalia; order Rodentia; family Caviidae; genus Dolichotis; species Dolichotis patagonum. Next base: position 60,439 of record PVJX010003966.1, read on the forward strand.
CAAGCAGCTCCTTTAAGAGAGGAGGTTTACTCAGCTGAGGGTGGGGAGGGGCCGTGCGGACCCTCTGTGTGGGGAACGTTTGCTCGGCCCCTCTGCCTCTGTTCCTCAGGCCTCTGTTCCGTGGGCCTTGTGTGAACATGGTGCTCGCAGGTCAGCCGTGCCCTGTGCAGTGAACTCTGCGGATGCCCTTGCATACCTCGCCTCCTTCCTGCCTCGACTCGTGCAACCTGTCAGAGGGACCCAGCAGCTGTGGTGGCGGTGACTGCTGCTCAGGATGTGTTGGGCTGCCTGGCGGGCAGGACCTTCACCTGGGAGGGGTGGCCCAGGGTGCCTTAGCCGCTCCGATGTCTCCTGCACTCCTCACCTCACAGGAGAGAGAGCCTGAGTCCTCTGAGAGGCATCAGAGTCTTTGTCACGACCTTTGGGTGAACGTGTGCACGGGCACTTTCAAAATGATAAATACCTGAGGTGCAAAATTACTACTGTTCCTATGTCTCTTCCTGCTACCCTAAGGGCAAGGAGAGCCTCCAGAAATTAAGATGTGTTATGCACAGTTACAAACTCCCCACGATAAACGTAATCATTACGTACTACCACATATGCTATAAAAAAATTACCCTACCCCACCCCTCATCCAGCCACCAAAGTCAGTGTGTTAAACAGGACGTGCCGAGAGTGTCCCTTAAATTCTACTGCACGGAAGAATCCCGAGGGGCTTGTGAAAGCAGATTGCCGGCTCACGGCTCTGGGGACGCTGAGCAATGGGTCAGGAGGGTGGCAGGGAATTGCTTAGAGAGAAACTCCAGGGACCCCAGTGTTGCTGGAGCACATTGTACTTGAAAAAAATGCTACTTTCAAAGACTCCTAGTGTCTTGAAGCAAAACAAAATAGAGGTGAAATGCACAACACAATCTGCGCGTGTCTTTGAAGGGTGACAGGTCAGATGGGGCAGGCCCTCGGGGTCACCTGAGCTCAGCACTTGGTTTTGAAACACTGGAACTCCACAAGGCCCCCGGCTGAGGACTTTGCTCTGACCCTTCTACCCTGGATAGTGGGTACGACTGGTCTGGCAGTTGTTCATCGAAGGGAAATGAACTGAGGGATCAGTTTCCATGCCTGGGGTCCCTGGTTCCAGTAGAATGGACACATTGAGTTTCTTCAGAGGGCCTTTTTTAGTGCTCTAGGGCCTTTTTGGTGACTGGGCGGTGATGCTCATAAAGACTTCTGTGTCCTCTAGTCAGTAAGCCCTGTCGGATGATCACTAAGCTTCCCTAGCCTAGGACGAGAGAATTCCCGCGTTATTCCAGTGTGTGTGTTTTCCTCCAAGGAGCAAGTCTAGTGTTAGGAAGTTCTAGTTTATTTATTCAAAATGTATTTTGGGCTGCCTACCACACGCCAGGAATTGTTCTACAATCTAGTTTTTAAAAAGGTTGGAATTTGAGCTAAACCTTCATGGTGTTTACATCTGGTCTGCAAATAGGTGTGTACAGGGTAGGAAACCCTCGGCAGTAAAGAAACATAGGCTGTGTGAGGGACGAAGTCAGGGTAAGGACAAAGAGGCTGGGGTTACATCTGGGGACTGGGTGTATCATGCCGAGTCTGTAAAAGGTGGCTGGTGGCCGGAGGAGCCTGTCTGAGGCTGTGACCTTCTGGACAGTCTGAGTGACAGGTGTGCAGCTGCGGAGATGCACCCGCGGGGGTCCCCCTGCCAGGCAGGGCTTCCTGCTGTGGGTGCTGACTGGTGACACTGGCCTCCCCAGGGTCAAGAACCCACCCCACGGGAGCCACAGACAGGGGAGCCAGGGGGGTGGGTGGGGCGGCCTAGCTCGGGGCCCACTGACAGGTAGTCTGCCCATCGGGCCAGCTGAGACTTGTCACCCTGTGTCCTTCCTCTCCTGGGCACAGGTGGGGATTTCCAGAGCACCCTGTTGTCAGCATTCCACACGCAGAAGTCTTTCAGAGTCAGCATTCTGGGGAACCCGGTTGGTGACTAGAAGGAAGCCATGTGGATCCCCAGGAAAGAGCCTCCCCCAAAGAGGAGCCACTGAGGACAAAGACTGTCACATCAGTGCCTACATGACGTGAAGGTGACAGCTAAGGCAGACAGAGGGCAGAAGGTGTGGGTGGTTCTGGGCAGGAGGGAGGAGGCAGTCGGAAAATGTCAGGCGTGGCAGCAGCTTTGCTTTTGAATTCAAATGCAAGTTTGACAAGAGGAGACTTGTAGGACTCTGGAGCTGGTGGTGCCTCTCACTGGTGACCCCAGGTGACCCCCCAATGGGGGCACAGTGGGCCAGCTCGAAGGGTGATCTCAGCTGTCTGTGCTGTGTGCCCCTCTCTCCTCCTGTTTTTTGGGCTTCGGTCCTCTCTGTCCATTTTCATTTCCATATTTGAGGGGCTCCCAGAGGGAAAGGAAATAGATTTACTCTATGATGGCTCTGTGAGGACTCCTCTCATTCTCTTAGGCAGATTAAAGAAGTTAATCATTGAAAACAGGTAATAGCTAATCGGCTTCATCCCCCAAAGTGACAAAGTGCTGCTTCATGCCTTAAGCTCAAGAGAAGGTGGGTATGACACCCATTTTTTATTTTTACAAAGGGAAATAATTGTAAGGTCCAATTTCTCTTTAATTTTTTTATAGTATATGTTGTAGTACATAATGATTACATTCATCGTAGGGAGTTTGTAACCGTGCATAACACATCTTAATTTCTGGAGTGTCTCCTAGCTCTTCCAGCTCCTCCTGCTCCCGCAAACTCGGGTAGGAAGGCAAATGCAAGGCTCTGACATAACCTAACATTTATGTGAGGAAAAAGCCCCCATATTGCGTGTTCTGATTTTTAAATCATTTTAATTTTTTTTCACCTTGGTCTGTGTGCAAGTATCTCATTCAGAGCAATAGCTTTCATTGAAGGAAATGTTTGCCTTTGAATAGCTTTAACTTTTTTATCCAAGCACTTATTGAGATATTGTGTGCAAATTGGCTACTTTAACTATTAAGAAAATGATTCCTTCGAGACTCAAGATTAATATAGGCAAGGGTTCTACTTGAATTATTATACCTCACAATACATACACCACCATTACCAAGGTTAAAGATGCTAAAAGCAAAAGATTTCATGGAAGGTCAGAATTAATGATGGTGAAACATTTTGCCTCTATGTTGCTAGAGGTTGTTTCAAGGAAAGAGTGGGAACAATGACATTAGAGAAAAGGCCCCACAAAAATGAGGGCACCCATAAATCTGGGCGTCTGCAGGAGACGGTGCCCGAGGAGGAAGCCTCTCTGACTGCTGAAGCACACCTGCTGCCTTCTGAGGTAGGAACAGCTGAGTGACTGATCATGAGGGTTGCTAGTCTTCTCAGTGTCCTTTGCCTCCTTTGCCCTGCTGATGAGTTCTTGAATTTTTATTCCCGCTGCTGTGCTTTATAAACAGTTGATCACCAGAATGGGCCACCCTGGGCCACATGGACCCTCACAAGCCCATCTCCCTCAGTGCTGCGCTTGCCTGAGGCCTGAGGGGCCTAATCCAGCCGGTTAGGTGAACAGCTCCCTGCCCACAGGGTGGTCAGAATAGACACCTGTCTCCATCCGGGCCAGTGAGACAAAAGGGAGGATTTGCCAGGAATTTCTGGGGAAGGGATTTCTTGGGATTTTCTAGAGCGCTTCTTAGAAGCCACGTGCTTTCTTGTCTGTGCAGTTTTGTGTGTGGCTAAAGCCTGGCGCCATTGCAACCAAAGCGCTGGTGTGTAGGCTGTAAACCTTGGACTAAACTCCCAGTGTGGAAGATAAAGCTGGGAAAGTGAAAAATTAAGTCTTTGTTGAAAAGGAATAACCTTTTGCCTCAAACCAGACTGGAAGCTCAGTCTACCATTTGACTTCCTATTTTGTAAACCAACAAGCACCTTAATTGTTGATTCAAGATCAAGTTTGGGTTTTGCAGTTTCCTTTGGGGAAAAAGGCTTGATTTTTTGACTATTCAGAGTGAGCCATCCCTGGGGTGGTAAAGCATCACTCTGAGCTTGGGATTATTTTTGGATCTCTGTTCCCTGGAGTAATTCTTTCCTGCTTACCTCTTACAGCTCCATTAGGATAGTGTAATGCAACCTATTTGGAACTGATGATAGAAATTTTCAATTTCTTTGGAATAAAAACAGGCAAGGGGCCCCTGTAGCATTAGGAAAAACAAAACATGAGCAGTTGTGTTGAATTTTGTCGCTGGAAAAGAAGTCGTGTAGCCATTTGCACTCCCTCACTACGGGACCTTCCCGACCCTGGAAACCCAAAAATCTGCTTTCTGCCATCATGGATTTCACTACTATTTATTATAGACTTTAACTCTCTTTCTGTCTTAATCATTTACTAACCCTTAAAAATCCTTCTTTTGCCATAAATGGCCTTTTAGTCTAACTTAAATGACTGCCTACTGAGCAGGGGCTCTTCTAACTTAGTAGTACGGATTCAGTTTGACGAATCCTTACAGTGAAAGATACATAGAATGTCCTGTTTAGTTTCCTCTTCCATTTTCCTTTGATATAAATATAGTTCAATGTACATAATATTAAAAAGGAACACGAGAGACTGAGAGATGAGAGGGTATGCAGGGGAGGAGGAAGAGGGATAAGAGGGGGAGGAGGAATAGGAGAAGGAGGAAGAGGAAGAAGAGGAGGAGGAACATCACAGTATCATAGAGAAAGGATGATTTTGAAGGCAAAACTAGAGAAAAAACAGCCACTGAATGATTCTAAAAAGAACTTGCCTGCCCCTAACAAAAAACCATGAGGAAGCAGAACCAGGACTACATGATCAAAAATATTCTTTAAATTTCACAACTGGGATGGGGTCCCCAAGGTATGTTTCAAAGAACTCTTGTTTTCATGTTAAACTCAATTTTTCTCAATAAGGCATGTGATTTTGGGAATGGATTTTAAATGTTTTCTTAGCCACAAAGAAAGAAGATACAAGAATTTTGTCATTTTAGGAAAAAGGGGAACAACTCTTTAGGCTTGTAATGTAGAAGAGATCAGAGGTATCTTTTCACATAAGAACAAAAGAAAGATTTGAACATGAACTTTTATTAGATAGAGGTAATTTGAGATTAACTAGGAGCAGATGACATAAAACCAACTGTATTGGAACAACATGTAACAAGGAGAAGTCTAAGGCCTGGCTTTCATGATTTGCAAGCTTAAGGAAAATTGTTTTGTATTTTTTCCTTAAGGAAGATTAACTGAAATTCTATATATTAATTTTGAACTCAGATAATATGCCTAACACAAATTATGGATTAGAAATGTTGCTTCCAATTTTTTTTTTTTTACTGTGAGACCACATGAATGTTTGAAACAATAAATAAGTAAATAAATATGTAGAACTTACTTTTCGTACCTCTTGGCTTGATTTCTGGGGCAGATTTCAGTGAAAAGCCATAGCTACGGAGTAAGGGATACCTACGTCCAAAGTTAGATGGGGACGAGTAACACAAGAAAGGGAGAAGAAGCAATTACAGAGGATTTACAGAAGAATGATGGGGAGGCGTTCATGGTGGATTGAACGTGGAGACAAATCCTTTGTCTCTGCGCCTAAGACAGATGGAGTCCGACTTCCCTTTCACTGGGTCTCCTTTCAGCCCCAGTGACCCTGTGTGGCCATATAGTAAACGTCAGAAGAGTCCCTGGAGCTCTTCTCTCTGTTTCTTGTAAGGTTCACTCCTTGACTCTCCCCCTTGAGATCGTGCCTCCAGGTGCCCAGGGGCTGTGCACTGAGAACGGCCAGTCGGGAGGAGACTGGGCAGGTGCCGGATCCACAGCTGCACCTGTGTCTAGCACCCCAGCAGGAACCTGTGCTGTTCAGTGCAGCTGAGCCTGCAAGTGGCTCCAGCTTCAGCCAACACCCGCCTCACTGTACCAGAGGCTTCCAGAGTTCCTGGTTGGCATATAAGCACCCTGCGTGGTAAGCAGAACCCCACGAGAGTCCTGAGCTGGTGGCCTGGGGGTTGTTCATTATGCCCTGAGTAGCCCTCTGAGGCTTTGTCAGAGGCTTTGTCAGTGGCTTAAACCACTTCTACACCATCAGGCTTTGTAGGGTGTGGTTGTTCGATTTGCAAGGATGGGAAAACCTCATTGGAAAACTTGCAACACACAAGTCACGTAATTATGGGTCAGTACCTTCACATCAAGGTGAACTTCTAATGACTTTGTTGCTTGGTGAAGAATCTCCTTAAGCCTTTGCTTTGTGTCATTACTACATCTAACAGTTTTTTTTTTTTAAAGAATTATATGATGTATAATATTAGCTTCACTCTATGTTGGATCTGAATGACGTTGGACCAAAGAAGCCAGAAATCTGCTACCAACTCCCTGTCTGCTCCTTTTTCTGGGAGGCTGCCTCTGATTACAACACCCCGGGACATGCCAGCCTGTCAGCGACCTCTGCTCTCAGCTGGTTCCGGGCAGCCTGCTCAGCGTGTGACCTGCTCACGTTGAACCTCGTGTGTGAGTGAATTCTGACCCGCTGAAAACAATTTCTGACTTTAGCCCTGCTAATGTACTTCCCTACATCCCCCACCCCGTCTTCCACTCTTCCCTGTCTCTCTCCTCTTTCTCTTCTCCATCTTGTACCCTCCCCTTCTCCTCCACCTTCTCCTCCTCTTCACTTATCAGTATTGGGGTATTTATTTAACCACCCCGGCTCAAATGCCAGAAATGTACTCTGGACCTATCAATCTACTTCTAGGCTCTATCTAGAACACTGTATATAAAATTTGAAGTGTATTTTGGGCCTACTTTCCATAGTTCTTTACTGGCCTAAGACAAGAAACAAAATTTACCACCAATCTATTTTAAATATTCAGCAGTAGACGTATCATATTCTATGCTTCACTGCTAGGTCACCAAGCTTTATCAAACATCTCAGTGCACACACTTGTGATTTATAAAACCATGGAGCAGAAGAGGTCTATGTTGGTATGATATTATTGGAGAACAGGCATCCTGGGCACTTGGGAATGCTGGTGGAGGGCAATTGAGTGTCATTTCTTTTTGCATATCATTCATTTGTAGCAGGAGTTGCATACTTAAAAACCAGTGGAACAGAGTGAGAATCGCATGGGAGATCTTTTTGATTATAATTTTAGTCTTATTTCGTTACACTTGTTTTCTTCATTCCAGATAGTATAGTTCTTATAGTGGTGTGTTTTGTAATGTGTTTTAAGTTGATTGACTGTAGCAGTGACACAACACGTGGAAATGTTTTACTTCCATAAAGAAATGCACTCATCATGTTCCCAGGTTTTTAGGGTACTGGACTTTCCTTCTGGAAGTAGTTTCTAGGTTCTTTTGGTCCTGAAGAAAGAATTGATCAAGACAAGTGCCGATTGCTGTTGGCAGTTTTATTAAAGGTGAGGAAAGAAACGCACTCAGCAGAGTGAGTTTGGGCCAAGTAAAAGTAGGAAAGAAGGGGCTGGGGATTTAGCTCAGTGGTTTAAGCGCCTGCCTTGCAAGCACATGGTTGTGAGTTCAATCCCTGGTACCAAAAAAAAAAAAAAAAAAAAAAGCAGGAAAGAAAATGCACTCTACAGCATTAGGGTGACCACCGTGGACAGAGAACACAGTAGCAAAACTCAACATGGGCCATCCTTTCTGTGCCACCCACTCTTCAGCTGAAACCCGGTCTAGGTGTCCTATTGAAGGACCTGCTTGAGTTCTCCTATGTCCACGTGCAGGGCTTTGGGAAGTTCTGCACATCTGTCCTGAGGATTCTGTAATTAGGCCACACCTACTTCTCCAGACAGTTTTGTTACACCCTCATCTCCTGTCTCAATTACATGTTGCACAAAAAATGTTGGAAAAAAAATCTATCTTCAGTTTTCTCCTTTTGATACAAACATGAATGCTACAGAATAAATCTCTGTGTTAAAGAAATTCCAGGTAAAAATATAATGGTAAATAGTGACTGTACTTGGTTTGCAAATCAGAGTGAAAACAGAAAGTGACTGTCGCTAGATTGGACTGGAAGACACGGGCATCATTTAAAGAAAACACTGCCACTAGGTCGGAGCCGAGTCAGGTGCAAATGTCAGACCATGGGCAAAGTTCTGCCAGATATTATAACTTTCTATGAAAAGTTGAGTTCTGGATAAAAATCTCCTGATTTTCAAATACTGGCAGGCAAGTCAATTTATAAGCAAATGTGTATCAAAGCACACGCAGCTGTATCTGGATTGGGATATCTCCCCTGGGGAATATGGGCTATGCCTGCATTGGAAGCTGCAGATGGAAACACAATGGAGATTATAGTATAATTTTAACAATTATACTATAAGGCATCATTAACTGCTGTGATTGCTAATCCTAATATATAACTTGATTGAATTAAGAAACACCTAGTAGATAGTATAGGAAACTCCTGGGTCATGGAGGAGTGACCTTGGATGCCATGTCTGTCTCTGGTCCTTTTCCTCTCTGGCACTGTTCTCCTGCTCTGCTTCCTGGCCACCACGAACCGAGCAGCTTTGTTACACCAAACCCTTCCACCATAATGCTCCTGTCTTGGAACCAGAAAACCATGGACTCAATCCTCTGAAGCCATGATCCAAATAAATCTCCTCTTTTAAAAATTGTACATGTTAGGTACTTTGGCCTGGCAACAGGACTAGCACAGCAGCAAACACTGCAGGCAAAATCTCTCTCCCTTCCCTCCCCTCCCTTCCCTCCCCTCCCTTACCCTCCCTTCTTCTCCCCTCTCCTCCCCTTCCCTTCCTCCCTTGCTGCCTGCCTGCCTCCTTCCTTTCTTTGTCTCTTTCTTTTTGGTGTATGAGAACTGAACTTAGAGACCTGCAAGCTTCCTACCATTGAGCTTTACCCCAAATTCTGGAAAGACAATTTTCTAAAAAAGAGAATGAGCTTCGAGGAAGTGACATTCTGAGGACTTGTGTGGGGTCAACCCACTGTAACATACCAAGATGGAAAACAAAAAACGGCCTGAAGACTGGGCCCAAGTTGGGAAGACAGTGGAGAATCTGCCCCAGAGAACATTTGCCAAGGGCTATTTCACCTGCTTCAGAGCAACGGGGAAATAAAGATTGCTCTAAGTCTGTTGAAATCTACTTCCTCTAGACAAGTATGTATATATCCACAGGGTGTCTAGCAAGGGAAGGAGATCAGGGCTGGTGCAGCTGAGATACCAGTCAGAATTAAGTTTAAACAGGGCCTGTAGCTGAGAACCCATCAGCAAGAGACCTTCTAATGAGGCAGACCTCCATGGCCATCTCTGAGTTGATTCCGGACAGTGCGTCCAGCCACTTGCTTTCCTTAAACATAGATAACTGGTGGGTTTCCCTCTGGTTGAGCTAGAGGATAAGGGATTCTACCCTTCAGTGCTTCCCAGATAGCAGAAATGGCAAAACTTTAAAGTAATCTGGCAAGGGTCCTAATTTTTCAGGATGGATTATGCAATGTTTCCCAAAATAGTGATTTGTGGTGTTGTGCAGTGTTGCACTAGTATCGGAGAGGCTCAGGTATTCTACAGATTGATCCTGGGATCTTCCTGGGGAGCTCACAGTCGATTCTATTGATTTTATAAAGGTGGCTTTTGACTGCCTCACTATCATGACTTGTATCTTGATGTTCCCACAAAGCCTCCTGTGCACATAGATGGGGCATTTTGAAGGTAGCTGGAACTACGGTGTGTGACTATAGACTAAGGCTGTGCGTGTGATAACTAAATTGGTATATTATAGTCTTGGCTATGGATAATGGGATGCCCCTCCCTGGATGTAAGTGGCATCACCCAAAAGTTTTGTAGGCTGGGTAAGATAAAAGAGAAAGGAAGGATCACTGCTTGCTGCCTTCTGCCTGCTGTACCATGGACTGTTTCTCTTCTGCCATGCCACCTGCTGCCTAGGGACTGAAACTTCCACAAGCTACTAGCTGAAATAAACCTTTCCTCCTTTAACTTGTGGGCGTCAGGAGTTTTGTCCAGCAAAGACAAAGTGACCGAGACACCCGAGGCATCCCATGCTGAAGCACTTCAGGTTGCGCCATAACCCAGTCCATTTTGTTTTGAGAAAACTTGGGATCAGATAACATTTTCCCATTCTCCCATATCCCCTGACTTCTATTTTGGGGTAACACTCAACTAAGATGGGGCCAAGTCTTTCTCAGTGGAGGTTAAAGGCTGGATGTGCAGCTGGGGATACTTTGGACAGGGAGCCGGAATGTGGCTTTCCCTGGACTCAAGAACTGACAAGGGCGTGCACCATCAAAACCCGCAAAGGAATACAAAGATGCCACGTGCAGGGAGGTGAGTCAGAGAGATTGCTAAGCCTGTGACTGCAGAGAAAAGAGGTTAGAATTTGACGACAAGAGAGATGAGAAGCAGAAAATAATCTAGATCAAACTAGAGTAGGATTTTTGGAGAAGCTTTTCCTTCGGGCTATAGGCAGCCACTGTCTCTCCACACCCTCAGATAGCAAAGAGGCGCCCTCTTCCCTCCGGTTCTCCTGAGGGCAGTGCTACTTCCATGATGGCTCCTCCCCCTGGAGAACAAATGACTTCCCCAGGGTCCCATCTCCAAACACCATCACAGTGTGGGCTAGTGAATTTAGGGGAACATAACTCAGGGGCTACAGTGAGTGTCCCCACTCACTGCTGTTTGTTGCGTTTAAGAGCTTCCCCGCTGTTCTTCCTATGCCCGCAGCTGTCACCATGAGCACGGTTCACAGTGACACTAGCGCCTGCCTGCTTCCACTCAAGAATCAAACAAGTCCTTTTTAATGTTTCAGGTTTCCACTCATTAGAGCAAGGAAATACAAGTGACAAACATGTCTTGGGAAAGCATAAAAAGTCACCTGTCTTTAGAACATGTATTTTTCAATTTAAAATAAAAATACATATTTATGTATCTTCTGGGGAAGGGAAAGGAGCCATAACCCCAGTGGACTCTTTTTGCTGGACATGCAGCTCAGTGGGAGGGTGTTTGGGTGGCGGGGTGGGGCCCAAGGTTTAATCTCCAGCACCGTGCACAGACAGATACCACGCATACGTTACAGACTGTTCTGGACTTTAGGTCCTTCAATACTGAATGGTTATGCTTCTCAGCATCTGACTTGGCTTTGAGTAAGGACTACATAGATCTTTTCCTGTCTGATTTCTCGCCTTCTTAGCATCCCAGCTTACAGGTGTTATCAAGTAGAGTCTTTATTTCCTGCAGAGGACAGTTGCTCTTCTGAAAGCAGTGTGTGGGGCATCCAAGTCCCTGCCTTGTGTGCCCGGCTCCAGGTCATCTCCCTGGACTTCTGCACTTAGATTACAGTGATGCAAGAGTGAGCCAGGCATTCGACAATGCACTGCCTTAGTGAGGGTCAGTGCAACTTTCCCGATACACAGCCCTGCTTAAGGGTATCTTTTAGAATTTTAAAAAAGTAAAAACAGCATCACTAATTTTACAGACTAACATCTCAAGATCCACATGTTGAATCTGTAACCTCCAATGTGAATATTGGTGGGGATAAAGCCTTTAACAAGGCAATTAAGTTTAAAGGACGTTATCAAGCTAAGGTCCCGATTCACAGTACCGGCGTCTTAGAAGAAGAAAAAGAGAAATCAAACAAACGTGTGTGGGGGTGTGTGCAAAGTGTTCAGATTTACACTTTGGGGAGAGGACTCAAAGCATGTCTTCTAGCTGTGCCATGGAAATACATTAATAATTCAGTGGGAGCATGCCTTCTTGCTAATATCTTAGTAAAAGAGGTCTGATAACTCTCAGACACGTGGCTTGGTGCACTCTGTAGTTGATGTCTCATTTTGAGTTGAGCATTAAGGAAATGCAGAATTGTAACTTTGACAATACTCCTCTCTAAATGGCCTGTTGGCACTTTTATCTTCCGGGAAATTTTTGTTCCCAAGAAAGTTAGGATTACAATTTTTTTCTAACAGATTGAGTTGGTGTAGTGTGTTCTTGGTTATCAAAAACACTCTTGTAGCTTTGGGATTTTGAATTGGTGAGTATCTGTGACGTGTGGAAAAGCATGACACTTGCTGTTCAAAGCCAGTCACCTGAAGTGGCATGTCGTGTATGCACACACGGGCCTGGAAGAACACATGCAGCTGAGCTGCTTAGGGCTGCAGATGACTCTGCTCTTTGCCTCCTGTGATTTCGTTTCCTGCAATGCACATATGAACTTTGAAAACAAAAGATTACTTTTAAAACTCAAAGAAAAAAAGAGAGAGAAACCAGGGATGCACACACAGACAGCAGGTTGTGTGAGGATGTGGGAAGGGAGTGACCACTCTAAACCACCCCGAGAAACCAAACCTGGGCACCTTAATTTGGATTCTTAGTCTCCAGAATTGAGACAAAATATATTTGTGCTGTTCATGATCTTTTTTGTCATGGTCCCCTTAGCACACGAAGCCACTGGTGATGCCTCCTTTGGCTGTCAGTTCTAGGAAACTCAGAACCAAACTCAGAAGTTTGCATTAACTGTGTTGATTCCTATAGTTCCTGCATTTTTAGTCTTCCTTTTGTGACTCAGGGTTTTTTCTATTTCAAATTTTATTAGCTTATTATTTGTTTTTATTGTTTACTGCTTCAAAGCCTTTGTAGAAAAGAAGCAGAGTACAAAGAAATAAATAACACACGAGTTCTTTGTAGTTACAGGTTCCTTTCTTGCATTATAGTTTTGCCTTCTCTGTCTGTTGTGTTGGTCCCTTTCATTTCTTAGAAACTTTAATGTTGAAGTCCTGCAGGGCTCTGCCCTCAGACCTTAACTTTCTCCTTTGTTGGCTCAATCACTGTATATTCAGCAATATTCATGTGGCTTTAAACTCTGTACTTTTGGAGCTGGGCATGGTGGTGCATGCTTGTAAAGCCAGCACTTGGGAAGCTGAGGCAGGAAGATTGCTGTGACTTCAAGGCCAACCTGGGCTCCACAGCTAAACCCTGTCTCAAAGACAAACAAACAAACAAACAAAATTCTTTACTTCGGCCTGCCATCCATCCATCCATCTTTCCATCCATCCATCCATCCACCTATCCATCTACAAAAGTAGACATAATAAGATAGCAAACCCTAACTATCCATCATCAAACTTCAATTATCATCATTTGACAATTCTTTCTCATCCATATTCTTTTACCTGGTAGGTTATTTTGAAGCATATCCCAGTCATGTTGGGCATGGTGGCACACATACCTGTAATCCCAGGACTCTGGGAGGCCGAAGCAGGAAGACTGAAAGGTTAGCACCACCTTGGGCAATGTGGTGACTTAGTGAGACCCTATCTCAAAATAAAACGTGTAAAAGGAATGTAGCTCAGTGTGAAGGCCCTAGGTTCAGTCTTCAGTACTGAGAAGAAAACAAGGCGCAATTAGAGGCTCTCTACATCAAAGCATGCTTTGGTTGGGTACATACAAGCACGACCTGTTTTGCCTCAGTGGTGTGGTTTCTTAAATAGCATCACTCCTCCTAAACAAGGCAGCGTTCTTACAGACCTGCGAGGGGGAAACCTTTGAGCTTTCAAGCACCCCAGCGCCTGCAGCAGGACCCATGCCACAGCGTCCCTGCCACTGACCCAGACAGTCAGCAGCACCAGCAGTGTGGAAGTTTTTGCAAGATGGTAAAGTCATAAGGGAAAACAAGTGGAGTATTATTTTTAGATGTATTTTTATTTATTTCTTTTGTCTTGAGTTTTATTTTATTGATGTTTTATTAGTACATATTGCAGAACATAATTACAATAAACGAGTGTTACATGTAACAAATATTTAAAAAAATCTTTTCTTTCTTTCTTTCTTTCTTCTTTCTTTTTTTTCTTCACGAGACAGGGTTTGGTGACACAGTTCAGGCTGGCCTTGAGCTAACTTGTCTTGTAGCCCAGGCTGGCCTCGAACTTGCAGTGATCCTGCCTCCTGAATGAGTGCTGGGACTACAGCTGTGCGCTACCGCACCCAGCCTGTAACACATCTTAGCTCTTCTTTTTTCACTCCCTACCACTGGTGCTCCACTCCTTGCAACTCTTGGTCCCCTTCCCAGTTGCTAAACTTCTATTTTTATCATTCCTAGCCTATTCTTTCCTTTCCTTTCCCTTCACCCTTGGCCCCTCACCCCTTCCTCTATGTCTTGTCCCCTCCTCTATCTGAAAAAGATATTCACTTCCTATTCGTCTGCTTTCTGTTTTGCTCTTTTTAAAGTAATATTTTCAGTAGTAAAGAGGAAGTGTTTGTAGGGGTGCATGCCTATAATCTCAGCACTCTGAGAGGCTAAGGAAAAAAGAATCATGAATCCAAGCCCGGCCTGAGCAACTTAGCAACTTAGTGAGATATTGTTTCACAATAAAAAACAAAAAGTTACCTGGGAATATAGCTCCACGGGAAGGTCACAGGTTTAGATCCCAGTAACACACACGTATATGCAGAGGATGTGTTGAACATCATATATATTTACATGAATCTATCACAACTTGATCCCGAAATAGGACTATGAGTGTTTCTAGATTTTTGTAGCAATGTGTGAGGGTGTTGGTTTATGGTTTAGATCTGAATGTCCCTCCAAGTCTCATGTGTCCCGAAGTGGGCTTTTGCAAGGTGACAGTGGCTATGAACTGAATCCCCACCTCCAGGAGCCATGTTAAGCCTCTCCTAACTTGCAGGTGTTTTGTCCCAGTGATGAGAAAGCTGACTAAGACTGAGTTGGGACAACATGTGGTGACAAGATCTTGCAACAGAAGCTTCCAAGTAGAAACAGTCATTTCAATAATAATGATGATATCAGCGTACACTTATGTAGTTCTTAACATGTGTGCAGCGTTGTGCTAGATGCTTAACACGTATTAACCCATTTAATCTTCACAACTCTCCACTGTAGACATGACCATTATGAATCCCTGAAGACTAGGAAATTCACTTTCCATGTTCCTGCCACCATGCTGTGTCTCCCATCAAAAGCCAAAGGAATAATTATGGCAAATATGTTTTTCAAATATTGAGCTATTTAAGTGCTCCCTTTATAATACATTGTGAAAAAAAATCCATGAAATCAGTGACTTTTTTAGCCAGTCATGTTTTCCCCTAAGGCACACCTCACATAAATCTATATTTTTTAATGGAAGCAATATATTCATCCACATTCTATTCCAGAGGACCCTATCTGCCACAATCTTGCACACATTGAGTTGCTGTGTGTATTACAGCAAAGAGGAAATAAATGGATAAGATGTCAGAATGCAGCCTTATGGAAAATACATTGTAGAGTCAGTCTGGTGAATGTGGTGTTATGAACATATAGATGAGAAGTTTGAAATAAACTATTTGGGTAATAAGGCTTTCAAAACAACTGAACCCTAGGAAGCATATCTGCAAGTGGGGAGTACTCTTCATGGGTTTTTCCAGAAGTTCTTAGTATTTCCTAATAGTAGGCATATCCCTGAGCAAAACACAGGCTTTGTTCTCAAATATCCCACAGTCCACCTAGCAAGGTAGGGCCACATATGCTCTAAAGCAATGTGATGTTCAGATAGAGAGGTTTTAACAAGCCTTAAATGGGCAAAGTTCTTACTTGGTAGACTGGAAATATCAGAGAAGGTTTATTTATGGCTTTTGAAAAGATAGATAGAGAGGCAGAGCTACAGAAGAGAGAAAGCAGAGAGGTAGAGAGACAGAGGGAAACAGAGAGAGAAAGAGAGAGAGAGAGAGGAGAGAGAAAGACAAAGATAGGAAAGAGATATCTGAAGCTTACAGAAGAAAGGAAAGGAAAAGCTTGATAGTATTAGCCAATGTCAAAGCAAAGAAAATGAAATTGAAGTATTTCTACTCGTATGTGTAGAAACTGCATGCGTGCTTAGTGTTTTCTGCTTCCATAGCTCAAGCTCCCTTGACTATGCCCTAATACTTTTGCATGTATGACTTGTAGTTGGTGTCTGAACTGTGTTTACTGTAGGATTCAACAGTGTACTGTAGGGCATGTCTTGAGGAGAACTGGCCTTGGTCACCAAAATTCTAACACAATATGATAGTTAGAATACAGTGCATTTGGAATACAAATTACTAGAAAGTAGAGAAGTCATATTTCAAGACTTTGAGGGTCTGAAGGTTAGATTTTTAAAATGTAGTTTTTCATAATTTGTTGCATTTACTTATTGTCTTAGTTACTTTCGTTATTGCTGGGACAAAACATCCAACACCCACGGGTTAGGGGAGGAGAGGTTTATTTACCTTACAGTTTGTAGAGGTTTTAGTCCATAATCAGCTCACTGCAAGTCAGGGCAGCATAGTAGACAGGCATCCCAGAGGAGAAACAGTTCATGGTGGGCAGAAGGGACCAAAGAAAGCAAGTGAGGGAACTTAACAGCTTCTATCTGCCCCTTTTATGCTGTATCAAGGCTACTGAGCTCAGGGCAATGACAAATCAATCAGTGGACTGATTTAGTAATCACACATCTTCAATCCCAGCATCACATGCTTTAGATCCAGCCACCTCTGAGAAAGCCCCACCTATGACTGTTTAAGGCTTTGGGGGACATTAGACATAAGCCACAACATTATTTACCTATTTACACTCACAAGAGTCCTTCTGGAAATAAAGATTTTAAAAGGTTCGTACTTAATTTAATAATTAACTATTGACTTTCCAGTGAAATTGTACCCAAATATACTGATTTGTAATATACAGCTGTACAAGGGATCTTTGTACAATACATCATTCTATGAACTATGAATTTTTCATTTTAAACAAATGAATGTTCTCCAAATTAATTTTGAACATTTTTTTATTTGCAAGTTTTAATTGATACATAAATCTTATACATATTTATGGGCTACAACATGATAATTTAATACATGCATACACTGTGTAATCAAAGCAGCATAATTAGCACTTCCATACCATCAAGTGTTTATCATTTGTGTATGTGTTTTGGGAAGCTCTGAGCTCCAGTCTTTTTGAAGTTCTTTTTTTCTTTTCTTTCTTTCTTTCTTTCTTTCTTTCTTTCTTTCTTTCTTTCTTTCTTTCTTTCTTTCTTTCTTTCTTTCTTTCTTTCTTTTTCTGTGATGCTGGAGATTGAACCCACAGCCTTATGCATGGTAGATGAGTGCTTTACCAGTGAGCTACTTCCCTGGTCCTTTTCCAGTTCTCCATGAAGTACACAATGAATTGCTGTAAAGTGCTGTCACGCCCTGTGCGTTAGAACAGCAGAACTTGCTCTTCTATCTAAATGTATGTTGGTGCACTTTATCCAACCTCCCTCTATCCTGTGCTTTCCCACCTTCCTATTTTCTAGTGATTGCCAGTCTATTCCTGTGAGATCAAATTTTGTAGTTTCCACATAGAGGTGAGAACATCCCTTTCTGTGTCTGGCGTATGTTGCTTGATGTCCCACAGTTCCACCTGTATGGTCACAAATGAGATTTCTTTTTGTTTTTTGGCCGAACAGTCTTTCACACATGCATACCATATTTTCTCCATCCATTAATCCACTGCTGTATGAACTGGTTGATCCTACCTGCTGCCTGTTATAAACTGTGTGGGGACCGGATCCTGTTCTGAGTCTAACACTTGCCACTGTGTGATCCTGGGCATTTAGTTTCTGGACACCTGTCTTCTCACCTGTAAAATGGCAGCACTGTCTATTCTGAGAGTAGTTTCAAGGATTAAATTAGGTCATGTGCACGTAGAACACGTTCTGAGAACAGGAACCTCACAGGAATGACTGTCTAGTGAGAAGAGAAGGTTCACAATGCTGATATTCACAGGTTCGGCTTGGGGAAGATCAGTCACAGTTCAGTGCTGGCTCCTTGCATGCAGGACCAAATCTCAGGGTGAGGAGGCACCAGTGAGGAACACGTGGAAACCATAGGAGCAGAGGTGTCTGGGGCACATGATAGCTGGCCAGTGGCACCAGCACCACAGAGGACAGACACTCTCCAAAGAACGGGTCACCTTCTCACCGCCGGAAGTTCACGTGGACTTGGAAGTCCTGCAGTCGCGCGTGGGTGCTCAGGATGGGGCAGCAGAGACCTTCTCACTGGAGCTCATTTGGGAATAGGAGTCATCACCATTGGGAGCTAGAACAGAACAGAGCAGCTTCCAGGACCCTTCCACAGTCCTCCCTTGGGGAGGCTCGGCTTGGAACGGGCCTGCTGGGACAGACTAGTGAGATTCTCATGTCTCACTGTCATCGTGACCTTTCCTCTCTTGGGCTGGTGTGTTCTGTGGAAGCACTTTCCTCTCAAGGAATAGTAGTAGAAGAGGGTGAATTAAGGTGATTTCCCCTAATAATAGAAATGAACAAAGAAATGGCAAATATTCAGTCAAGACAAGTACAGCGATCAGTATCCAGCAACACATGGCCGACAGGATGACTTTGTTCATAATTTTATGGGTATAAGTCTGTGAGACGCCAACTTGAATTGAAGGTTTTCGTTTAACTGCTCAGTGTGTTCTGCAGGACAAAGGAAACACCGGCTATTATTAAGAAAGTTGCTAGAACGGTAAAAGAAATCATAGTTTTCGCTTAGGGAGAAAATGATGGTGTGTTTGGGGGTAGTGTACTCAAGGAAGATGGAGCAAACTAAAATCAAATTAGAGAACAGAAAACGTCCACTTAAAGGCAGATTTGCAAGATGAGGATTGTGAAGTAGATAAAGGTCCCGAAGGAAGCAGCATCTCGGTTTGTGGCACAGTGCAGGCTGTGCATGGGGTGAAGGTGGACTTGTGCATCACACCCCTGCATTCCAAGATGAACCCTAACACTGCAAAAATTAGTTCAGAGTAAGTAAAGAGATGGTCTACTCTAACAAATGGACGCCTCGCATATGTAATTCAACCTGAAAGAATGAACAACTTGTAAATTTAAACAGAAAGTTTAAAATTCAGAAGTGTCATAGTCAATTTATGATGTACTTTAGTCAACCTTTTATGTTTTTGGCAGCACTGGGGATTAAGCCTAGATCCCTCACACTGAGCTACATCCTTAGCCCCTCCCCTCTGATTTATTTTGAGACAGGGTCTTGCTAAATTCCCCATGTGGGCCTCGAACTTGCCACCCTGGTGCCTCATCTGCCTGGAGTGCTGGGGTTACAGGTGTGTACCACTACCTCCCTAACATTTTAGCAGCTGCAGTGTTTTCCAAAATTTTCCAAATTAACACTCGCAGAACTCTCCTAGTTCTTAGATGGAATCGAAGTACTGTGTTGATTTGTATTTTTCTATCTTTTGAGAAAAATGAAATTTTTTTTGACAGTTTTCTGGCTTATAAATCAGTGACTGAGTTAAGAATCTGAGCTCTGATTTCTGACTTCCATTTTAGGCCAGCTAGAAGAAACAGTGCCTATAATTAGTGACAAAGAACATTGTTGACATTTTGAATTATAAGTGTTAACAATGCTAAGGACAATAGACTTGGGGATTTAGGTAAAATCATTTTTTTTTAATAAAGGAAAGAAGCCTATTTTTAGGTAAATCATAAACAGCTTACTAAATAATTCTCATTGTGGTATTTTTGTCTGTGAATACACAGAGGGCTTCACATATCATTAATGTTCTAGTATGAGCTTTACATAACAGTAACAAAAAACTGAGCCCAATTAGTCTCTTCTGCTAAAAGTATCTGAGAAATTTTCCATTGCCCAATACCTTCCCACAATGGAAAATGCACTGCTCGGGAGGTATGTGTAAATATTTGATTCGAGGTTTACTGATTTCCATGTCAGTAGCTATCAATCATTAACACTTCAAAAACATATACCTGGTGAGCTGATGCCAAAAGCATTCCTTCCTTCACGGTGTTTTAGACTCTTAGAAGCAGAGAGGGCTCTGTCGAGCACCTTGTATAATCCTTTATTGTCACAGGTGAGAACACTGCAGCTGAGGATTTTGGGTGCCGTCCACGAAGTCCTCCGACTTCAGCTGGTCCCTAGGGCCAAGCCCTTCACAGGCGGTGCTCCTTATAAGATACTATGGAGAATCACGGTCCACCTTTTTCTGAAAGAAAGCACACAGAAATATAATAACGTTATCATAGCTGTAGATACGGAAATGAAGCAGTATAGACAATCATAGGCACAGGCGTTTGTTTCCAGTGCTAACTTCACGGTGGCTTCGCACAGTAGCACAGTGGCCTCCAGAGAAAGCAGCGGTAGACACTGAGCTCCACACTGCACTCCATCATTCTAAACAAAGGCTCTCAAACTACTGTTTGGTTAGTGGTAAGGAGATGAAGGTGTTAGTAAAATGCTTTTGATATTTTAAAAAAGAAAATCAAAGCTTTAGATGGAAAATGTGTGTGGATTATTTGCCAGCCTATATTTTTAGGAAGTGTGGATACACCTCCAAGGTGACGAATAAATCAGTCTGAGAGAGTTAGTCAAGCCAGGCATTGGGGCAGAGGGGGCTAAGTCCTCACCCTGCAGATGGGGGGGGCGTCTGGTGGGTGGGGCGGTGGGCGGGGAGCGGGACAGTGATCCTCAGCAGAGGTTTGCACTTTGACCCTAAATGTACACTTGGGTGAAGTTCTCCCCAGGTTTACAGGGAGAAGAAGCAGCATGATTGGTTCCACAGAGGTTCGGGAACTCTTCACAGTTTTTTGGAAATTCCAGCAGGGAGGCTGCTATGAGATTCTTCAACCAAGCCATTCAGAAGCACCAGAGGCCTGGTGTGGGAGGCCTGGGAACAGGGACCCCCTGTGCCCTCCCTGTCTCCCAGTCCCCTTCCATGGGTGGCTATGCTGTGCTACTTCCTTTGAAGCAAATATAAACAAAAAGTGGTACAGAGCTGGGCTTTAGGCCTGTCGCTAACCAAAGTGTTAATCAACCGAAGCAGAACTTAGCTGACAGGAGAGAGAAAGAAAAGTAGAATTCAAGTTAGGTGTCTTTAGACTTGTGGTAAGGAACCTTGTTTCTCTTGCTTTCTTTCCTGTGCTTCAGAGCCAATTCAGTAAAACTAAAACTGTCTCAATCAATATTTAGATTTTCCTTATGCAAAACACCAAAGCTTTACTGGGTCCTTGGATGGTGACAATGCACATTATTTTCAGTACTTTATTGACTTTGCATGGTGAATAGTAAAAACTGGCACTAGAAACATTGAAATCTGGATGTACTGGGAAATAGCAAGAGCAGAAGAGTAAGTGCTCTGGAAACATCTGGGCGGAGAGGTGGTGCAGGGCAGGGTCAGGCTGGGCCTCAGTTCTCACTTGTAAACTTGGGACAATAATAGTACCGAGCTATCCAGTTGCTCTGAGGAAAACAATGCAGTTCTATGCAAACACTTAAAGCAGGCGAGGTTATGCTGCTATGGGGAGAGCAGAGCTCATGGGGAACGGTACCAGGAATGAAGAAGGATGTTACGTAAAGAGAACAGGGTTGATGCGTGCAGAAGACTCAATGGTCATACATGTGTGTGTCCCTAACAAGCGATGTAAGTGCCTGGCGAATCACTGGGAGAACCAAAAGGATGATGCATGACTCTGCACACCAGCTCTCTTAGTAACGGACAGAATGATCGGCAGGGCAGCAAGCATTCCCACAGCGTGACAACCACCTGACCGTGTGCAAGGGCCTTGCGTGACGTCCAAAAGCTACAACAACAATAAGCAGAAACCAACCTGGCCGCTTCGATATGCATAGAAAACTGGGCATAACTATAGCAGAAGACATGTTCTTTTCAGTACAATCCCTCCGCAGGCCAGAGCACGAATCTCAGTCCATTTAACTGGCTCCAAGTGAAATATGCCAAGTGTGTTTCTTAGCCAAAATAAAGGTAAAAATTAAATCAATAACACAAAGATATATGGAAAGATCCCTGAATATTTAAAAATTAAACAAAACACTAAAACATAGCTCAAAGGATATATCCTAATTGAAGTTACAAAATACTTTGGAATTAATGGAATCGAAACAGAACAATGAAATCTGTGGGTGCAGTGCCAACATCAAGTGATGAAAAAATTGTAGCAGGACATACATCAGAAAAAAACAAAGCCAGGTGTAGTGGCATATGTCTGTGCTCCCAGCACTCTGGAGGCTGAGGCAGGAAGAACACTTCGAGTTGGAGGCCAGCTGAGGTCTGCATAGTGAGTCCCCGTCTCATCTCTCCCCTCTAAAACCAAAAAAGATCTTAAAAAAAAAATCTTAAATGGGTGAGTCAAGGTTCAATCCTAAAAAATTTGAACAGAAGAGCAAATTGGACCTGAAGTAACCATAAAGAAGTCAATAGCAAAAATGAGAGAAGGAATCAATAATAGAAAGCAGTAAAAAGAAAAGAAAATCAATGGAATGTGAAATACTTCTTAGCAAAGATCAGTAAAACTGATAAACCCATGTCCAGAATAGGAGAGAAAAGATAAAATACTAATATTAGACATTTAAATAAGGGACATTGCCCTAGTTCCTTAAAAAAAAAAGATAACAAAAGACTTATGAGTAACTTTGGTCCAATAAGTTTAAGAACTCAGGTGACTTATGAGACTTCTTTTGAAGTGGCAAACAACCAAGGTTCACTCAGGAAGAGGCAGACAACCTAACCAGGGGCTGGGTGTGGTGTGTTTGCTTGGAATGAACCCCAGCAAGCTGGGGGGTGAGGTCAGCAGACAGCAGATTCACCGCCAGCCCTGTCCACTTAGTGACCTGCCTGGTCCACTTAGTGACCTGCCTGATCCACTTAGTGACCTGCCTGGTCCACTTAATGACCTGCCTCCGTATTAAAGATAAAAAGGCTGTGCATGCAGCTCGGTGCCGAGACCTGGCTTCAGTCCTCTGGACCACCAAGAAGACAGCAGAATAAAACTCCCAACCAAACCCAACCAAACCCAACCTCCTACATCAACTTAGTTTATCTCAGGTATTTGAGCTGATTTTTCAGCTTTTTGGAAGTGATCTTTCCTTTTATTTCTTATGATTTGAATTTGTTTTAGAACATTTTAAAATATATATATATATATATATATATATATATATATATATTTTTTTTTTTTTTTTGGTACTGGGGATTGACCTCATGACCTCGCACTTACTAAGCAAGTGCTTGAACCACTGAGCTAAATCCCCAGCTGTGTTAGAACCTTTTTACAGTACATGATTGCAGTACAATGATTACATTCGATGTGGGAAGATGGTACACACATATAACACAACTTAATTCTTTCTACTTTCCCTTCCTTCTCCTTCCTTCCATATCTTAGTAGGAATTCCAGTTCAGCTTAAAACGTCTAACTAGTCCATTGAAATTAATCCACTGAAATACTCCCTTGTATTAACAGACCCAAATCATCTTGTAATCCACACAGTGAAGCAGAACTTCACGGTTGGATTTTGGCTGAGTGCAGGGGCTCAGGCCCTGTGTCGGATCCTGGGGGATAAAACGTCATATCTGTTTCCTCCGAGACAAGTGGCTTCTTCCTGGTTCAGGGCACTGCCAGCCACCGCCGTGCGGATGCTAGCTGCAGGAGGTCAAGTCTGCTGCTTTCCTTGGGTGGGAGGAGGGGCTGGGTCCTGAGGTGGTGGCCCCAGCCCGGGCAGGTCAGCTGTCAAACTGTGTCTCTCCCACTGTGCCCTGGTGTGGAAGAGCCCTCCCACCTGCCTACAGGATGGCGATTTGGCTGGACTTGAGCTCACTCTGTAGCCCAGGCTGATGTGCAACTTGCAGCCATCCTCCCGCCTCAGCCTCCTGAGCGCTGGGATTACAGGTGTACACCACCACACCTGGCTTCCATTTTACCTTTTACAGAATGTTTTAGAATTTATTTGAATGCATGTATTTCAAACAGTATCTCTAGCCAGAGATAAAAATAGCGCCTTGTACCCCTAGATTTCTTTCTCTCACTTTTGACTTTAGCTTTCCTTAAACAATGACTATTCCATACTTCTGATTCTTTATTTACCTTCATGTTTATAGATGTTTATTAAGGGTTTTTAATTTTTTTTTAGTTTTAAATATCACTGGCTTTTCTATAAGGAAGATGAAGATTTTACTTTTTTCCTCCCAACTCATTCACATCTTCAGATAACATATCATTACCTTTTTTAGTTCAGTCAATGATCTATTTGTTTATTATGCATAGCTAATTATTTACAGCCAGCCACACAGGGAGTTACGCTATTTTTTAACATTTAATGTACAAACTGGAACAGCGGGTTACACACCCTTTGTACTTCTTGGGTTTCCTGCAGTTATCACTCAGTGTTCTGTTTCTGTTTTCTATCCAGGGCCGATAACTGCTTATACACACAGAAAGATCTCCTCTGAATAGGCTCCCCATCAGCTGTCCACTCCCCTCCCGCCGCCCGCCCGGGCACACACTCCTTTTGTTTTCTTGATCCAGTTTGGGCCAGTTGTTTTCTAGGAATTCTGAACAACTGTCACCTTGGATGTCTATTCACCATTGTCCTAGGTTTTTCTTCCTGTTCTCTTTCTTTCCATTTTGTTTTTCCTGCTTCTCTTTTAGGTGGGCTCTCTTCTTGTCTGTTGTTTTTTTTTGTGGTTTTATCCATTTAGAATTTCATAGGTGTCATTCTGTAAATATGTGGGGGTAGAGATGTCAAGATCAAAATGTGAATTTAGTGTGCCATGTAACCGGACCAAGTTGGATAACTTCATGGACTTGCTTTAAAATACCCTAGAAAGTTTTCTGTTTGTGTGGTGCCTAAAATCCTTAATGCTCCAAAGAACATTCAGTAAATGAGAAGGGGTTCAGGGACACTGAGGTCTAAACGACACTGCCATTTTTCAAACAAGCCTGGATTGCTCATTCTCTGATAGAGGACTATAAGATGTCCAGTTCTTTTTGTACATGATGAATCTTCTTTAAGTTTTATTTTTTTCTTAGTACAGCAAAAAATCATTTAGGACATTGTGAAATAGCACAATGGGATAGTAATGTTCTCTATTAGCACAGTGTCTTTTTGTGTGGAAGATTTCCCAAGTACTTTATAACTTGAAAAGGCTGTTTTGTTCTTCATTTAAAAGCACCTTTTTCTGACCTAAAGTATCATTTTAGGAAGCACAGCTATAGAAAATAGTATATTAAGGAAAGAAGTGTCTCTTTAGAGAACCAAGAAAATCAGATAATTGTTGCTGACAAAAGTTTTCAGAGATAATAATTCACTAGACTTTCAACTCCTTGTAGGGTGACATCCCTTGTAGGGGGACACTGGCTGACTTTGTCACTGTGAGTCACAGATGCATTGTCAGGAGCATGTACTGCAGTGCTCCTGCACTTCTAACCCGCCTCTGCTATTTAATTTAGACACAGTTCCACGCAGTGTCCAAAGGTTAAAAGTGTCAGTAAATAGGAGAATTCGGCATGAAAATTACTGGAGTATTTATGTTTCTAGAGGAACAGAAACCCCACAATCATGCCAGGACATTCTGAATACGCGTAGAATGGTAGGAGTAATTTTGACTCTTTGTGGTCATGAACACCAGCTAACAGGAAATGAGCTGAGGAATAACAGAAAGATTGGATTTAACCTGGGTGGTAAAGTTTACAAGACCCACCTTTTCACCTCTACTAAGATACGAAGGATAGTTATTTTGTGTGTACTATCTCATGATACACCTCACTTTTTAAGGTTCCACAGTAACCCCAGAGACAGAGCTAAGTAATGCAGCAGAACCAGGTCCCTTGCTTTGCAGGCTGCCGTGCAAATTCTAAACTTCGCTTACTGGATGCTCCCATCCTGGAAACGCACTCTGCTTGCAGTGAGAACCTGGACCTGAACAGGAAAGCACTCGCAGTTCAAACGCATCTCCACCGAAGCCAGCGCCCAGCTTGTGGCGGAGAGCCGCAGACCTCTCATCGGGCAGGCACTCCCTGCTACCTCTGTTTATGATAACAGGAAGCCACATCGGGTGGGGCAATGCCACAGAGGCCACCTCACTTGCACAAGATTTCTAGGACTGAACAAACCTACCTGTTTTGCTGTTAACTGTTACTAAGTGGAACGTGACACTTCTTACACTTTCGTCCACTATACTGCAATCAGCTTGAGTCAAATAAAATGCTCAACTCACATAAAATCAAAATCCAGCACTCACTGTGCGGTAGAGATCCTGTTAGCTAGAAGGATGACGCCTCGAGGAACTGATGGCACGTTCATTCCCGACAGCACTGCCCGGGTGTGAGCTACCAGCTGCACACTGCTCTGGGAAGGAGATGCGGAGTCTGACCCTTGGATTTCATATCGTGTTCTCGAAGAAAGGCGGAAAACACTCAGTAAATCAGCAAGCCGTGCGGTGTCAGAAGCTGCTAATGTGATGTGATGGAGGGGAAATCCCGGGGAAGTGGGGAATGAGGCCGGGCAGGCACAGCTGGGGCTCTGTATGGGCTCTGGGCGGAGCCCGTGTGCTGGGTGGCAGGGCAGGAGCCCAGGAGCCCTGGTGGACCCAGCCCGAGGCTCCCTCGGGACTCTGCTGCAGGTCCTTGGGCTGTGATGGGGAGGCGGAGCGCGCTGCCTGGGCAGGCGGACTCCAGGAGGTCCCTGTGGCTGCAGTGTGGAAGGACAGGGGGAGGCAGAGCACGGTGGCTCGGGTGAGAGCGTGAGGCTCCCACAAGTGCCAAAGGGTTAAGGATGTCACCCTGCAGGCTCTTGTGTGAGGAGTTGTCATCACACAGGAAGTGTGGCAAGAACACTGCCTGTCCTGCTGTCCAGGAACCACTGAGGCCAGGCTTGCACGGAGCTGTGCAGCAGGAGAGGACCTTGTCTCCCTCCTCCCTCCAGGCAGTGGAGGGGACTCTGGTGACCATGGGCCACTGGGGGCCACCAGATGGCTCTGCACTGATTCAGCCAGATTCTTCTCAAGCACTATAGTGAGCGAGGCACAGCCATGACACAGAGAGGAGGAGCTGGGGGAGCAGAGAGGCCACAGGGCAGCCCCAGAGCAAGGACCCTCAAGGCCAGGGGAGCTTTGGGCTGTGCTGGCCTTCGGCTTTCTGGCTCCAGGAAGCCACTTCTAAATGGCTCCAATGTATCATTCTCATCACATAGTACTACTTCAAGTAGATTAATGAATCTGCTTCTCACCCACACAGTGACAAGCACCAACGTGATAGTCCTTGTGCTTTGGAATCATCCCTCAGTGAGTTCAGGTGATCACGTGCCAAGAAAGATTTCCCCTGCTTGCTGTGGGGACGCGGTGCATAAGAACAAGGCAAGCGCCAGGGTGCAGAGGTCAGATGCTTCCCTGATGGGGTGTGGGACCCTGGTCACGGGGACTTTCTGCTTCCACATCTCTAATGAAGAGATGACCGCACAGAGGTCCCAGATGCCTAGCTGATGGGCACGGAGAGCTGAAGGGTACTTGGTTCACTGCGCGGACTCCTGTGGATGAAATGGGCCTGGAATTCCAGGGCACAAATAATTCCTGAGATGGCTACTAGCACTGGCTGGTTCATTGCTGTTACTAATGAATTAGAATCCTTGGACATAGTTAGAAAATTTCTGTACTTTCCTGACAAGTTCCAGAAGTGTCTTATCACTTTTTTTTTTCTTAGATACTGTTATTTGTCACCATTCTGGAAGCTGGGTGTCTGAAATGTTGGCAGGGCTAATTTTTTCTGACCTGTGGCAGTTGTATGCACCATTCACGTGGATTTCCCTCTATTACAGTTTTTGTTTTGTTTTGTTTTTTTTTTTTAACTGCAGAGAAACATGCATCTAGGGACAAGGTAAATCTATCCCTGCTTCACACACAAAGGGCAATGTGTTGGGTGTGGTATTCAAGGATCTCAGAATTTTCCCATCATTACATCGAAGCTCCATGAGGATCTGAGGGACTTCCTGGGGCGCAGGTGTCTAGGTGTCTCTCCTTTAATACCGATCTATAACTAGCACCTGGAATCCAGCAGACGTTCAATAAGTGTGTTTGAATGAGTGATGAAATGTGGGGAGAAAAAAGAAAAGTAAACATACTGAGCAAAAGGGCAGGTGGGGGTTTCCGTGCTAGAAGGGCGGCACAGGCTGCAGGGCCCCCCCGCAGTGGGGCGTGGGCTCTGGGCAGGGGGTTCCCGCGCGTGGGCTGGGCCCCGAGGAGCAGCAGGGTTTTGGGAACCCGTGCTGTGGATGGAGCTTCGGGGCTTCCAGCCGGGAGCACCCCAAGGGAGTGGGGCGGGCCGTGCACCTGGTCTGCGAAAGAGAGTGGCCTGGGTGACAGGAACCGAGAGGAGATGTGGAGGGCAGCGGGCCGAGAAGTGACCAGGGTGGTGTGGGTGACCTGACCCGCACTTTGTCTCTTATCCCGCAGAATGGAAATTAAAGAAGAACCTCCGTCGCCCTCCCTCTGGCCTGAACATTCGATCTTTGTTTCCTATTTTATTCCTGCAGAGCTGTGTAATTCTGATAGTTCTTACTTAGTGTATCTTGCCGTGGAACGGTTCGCCGTATAAAGTCTCACGACAGTTACGTGTTGTTGGGTTAATCAATACACCAGAGTGTTGTGTAATTACTCTATCTTGTTCGATGGCATGGGCCCTAAACTCTGTTGGGGTGTCCTTAATCCTGTCATTGTACTTTTTATTTATATTTGAGTTATCTGTCCCCATAGATTCATTGTGAATAACTATCATTTAAAATTGTGCCTGTTAGTTAATAACGACTGGCTTTCATCCATTTATCATTTAGTTTTATTCTTCTCAGTCTCCAGGGAGCTTTGATATGAGCTGAGGTTTATTTTGGGTTGTCTTTGTAACTATTTAAATGATGCTGGAGATGTAGCTCAGTGGCATGGCACCCGCCTGGCAAGCGCAAGGTCCTGAGTTCTGTTTCTGGTACCAAGAACTAAAAAATGACATATGCTATTTTTATTCTATCAGTAAACCTACGTATCTTTTAATATCTGCTATTTTTCTTTATTCCTCAAAAGCAGTATACTCTGACTTCCCCTGATAATGAAAAGATCATTTTTCTCTTTTTACAATTAGGAAGCATTTAACTGATACATAATAATTTTACAGTAATTAAGACATACAATGTAATAATTTGATAAATATATACAATGCATACTGATCAAATCATAGTAACTGGTATTTCTATTTTTCCAAACATTTACCATTCCTTTGTGTTAAGAAACTTTGAACTCCTCTCTTCTAGTTATTTTGAAAGATATAGTAAATTGTTATAAACTAGAGTCACACTGCTAAACTGTATAGCACAAGAACTGCTATTTTGGTATCTTTTTATTTCATCCTCTATTTAGCTCTAATTGCCTAACTCCAGCACTATTTTCCATAAGAATAGTACAAAAATACATTTTTTTTTTGTTTTTGAGACAAGCTCTTGCTGTATAGTTCAGACTGGAATTAAAATCACTGTGTAGCCCAGGACAGCCCTGAATTCATAGCAATCCTCCTGTCTCAGCCTCCTGAGTGCTGGAACTATAGGCATATGCCACTATTCCTGAAAAAGTGCACATCTTTGTTTTGTTCCAGATCTTAAGGGAAATGCCTTCAGCTTTTCTAGGTTCATTCTGATGTTGGCTGTAGGTTTGTCATACATAGTTTTTATTATGTTGAGGTTTACTTTTCAATGCTTAATCTGCGGAGAGCTTTTTACATTAAGGAATGTTGACTTTTTTTCTGGTTTTAGGGGTTGAACCCAGAGCCGCATGCGCACTTGTGAGTACTCTGTCGCTAACCTACACCCTCGGCCCGTGCTCAGTGTTTCTGGCTGTGTTTTTTGCACGTGGAGATGGTCATGTGTTTGCCATCCTTAATTCTGTCGATGTTGTGACTTGCACGTGTTAAATCATGCCTGCATCTCTGGGGTAAATCCCAACTGATCATAGCGGATAATATTCTTGATCCGCTGTTGGATTTGCTTTGCTGGCATTTGGTGTGTAGTTTCCTTTGTGTGTCCAAGTATGCATGCATGCGTGCGTCTTTCCATGGCCTGGGTGTTAGGATAATGCCAGCCTCTTGGAATGACGATTATTAACTGATTAAAATCCTAGATCCTCTGTTCTAGGAAGTATTTTAGTACTAGCATTGCAACAACACTGACCGAACTTAGTTGAACCTAATGTGTATTTGGTGTGGAGCTGCTTTCTCCACTTTTACCTCCTTCGGCTATGCTGTGGTCATCCTGACCTGTCTTCTTTACCTCAAATGTCATACCGTTATTCCTTCTTCTCAATCTCTGCCACTCTTGTTGCCTTGAGCATTCTTCCCTGGGCTTTCGTGTGGTTGGTTCCTTGCCCCCCCAATCTGAGTGTCAGTATTCGGAGACGCCTCGCAGGACCCCCTCTGCCAGATCGACTGTCATACCAACACACCCATTCCCAGCTGCTCATTCCGTCTTTACCTCCTCACCACACTTGACTTTTCGCCTGGATTCTACTTTCCAGCATGGTCCATTTAGAAAGGGTCACTCCCATGGACTTGTTTCCTTCTGTCCCTGCGGTCCCACAGAATGTAGACTGTATTGTCTGTCTTGGTCATCTTTGGATCCCAATGATTAGGGCTGTGTCTGGCCTACATTAGGTCTCTAATATGCGGTGTGAAAATATTTGTTCAATGAATAAACAAGCCCTTCCTTTTTTCTAAGAATGTCTCCTGATCTTCAGAGCTCCATGGCACGGCCGAGCCTCCTCGTCTAGTGGACGGTCCAGGCTGGTCCTCCCTGCACTGCTGTAACTCCTGAGCCTTGCTATATTGGCCTAACTGCAGTCTTCATTTCCAGGACAGGCCAGGTCCTGGAAGGGCCTATCTGTGGCAGGGGTGGGGGTAGCAGCACCTGCAGGAAGAGGCTCCTTGGTCATCAGAGCCATCACGCTTGTACCGGATGTGGTCAGACTGATTTATCTGGAAAGCAGTCGGTTTTGACGTGATGTGCTCTTACTAATCAGGGCTACATGGTTGCTTTAGAAAATGTACATGTTGTCTTTTTCAGTCATTCTGGGAACACACCGCTTTGTTTCTAGTATGAAATTAGCTGTATTTTAGTCATTAGAAATCCCCACGTGTCTGTAGTGAATGTACCTAACTGGCTTCCTGAGTTTAAAAACTGCTGGAGTCAGATCAGACTTGTGGGCAAGGCTGGTAAAGTAAAGGCTATGAAAATGGAAAACTTCAGAGTTTTAGGTGACAGGGTTTCTTGAACAGAGTAAAGACTTAAGCTTCTTAGAGTTTCCAAAGTGATTTGCTAGCTAGGCGTGGTGGGGCAGGTTTGTAGTTTCTGCCTTGTGGGAAGCCGAGGCAGGAAGATTGCAAGTTCAAACCCAGCCTGGACAACTCAGCGTGCCTTCGTGAGACTCTGTCTCTAAATAAATACATAAGGCTGAGATTGTAGTTCAGCCTGAAGAGCCTGGGTCAATCCCCAGGAATACACGCATGCACACACACACGCGCGCGCGGGGGATGAGAAAGTCTGAGAATGACCCCGCTTCCAGAGGTCCCCTGAGCCTTAGATCTGGACAGGGCCTGGTGGACGCAGAGACCCTGGCTGCAGCCCAGCTCACGTGGCCAGCTGGTGCTTGATGTTAGTAGCAGGCAGAGTTCTGAAGGCCACAGGCAGGGAGGGGTGCGGCTGAGCGTGTGTGTGTGTGTGTGTGTGTGTGTGTGTGTGCACATGCGGGCTTGAGTTTAGAGTTTGGAGTTGAATAGAGAGCTGGGGAGGGAAGAGCTAAGGGCAGCCCTCCATTAGAAAACTGGGCTCCTCCCTTGTCAGTGCCAGGAACCACTAAAGATTATCTCCTCAGGGCCGCCTATGGGTCATCCCCGCACCCCTCACCCCACCTGTCTGTCCAACAGATCCATCTGAGTTTCTGAAGCTCCTACTACATGCAAAGCACTGGTGTCGCTTTGGAGGCACAGAGGCAAATACAGCAAAGTCCCCTTTCCCGCAGAATGCTCATTCTAGTAAAGACCTAGGAAAAAGCAAATGAGTAGGACGTTTCCTTTGGCAGTGAAAACTTCAAAGACAGGAACTCCTCACCCACGCATTTCCTCTAGGGAAGAACAGCAGTGACTGATATTCTAAGTAGGCATCCATGGCCTTGGGGTGGGGCCCACACCTCCTTAGCCCGCCCCTTCCAGGAAAGCCCTTATCTGCCCCTGTGTGCAGCGGCCTTGCTTCCCCACTGGACTCCCATTTAATCAGTATTACCCAAGTGACTATACTTGTAACCTTATTGGTTCACCGAGGTTTTGTTCCACCTCATGCCCATCCCATGATTTCTTACTGGATCAATATTACCTGAGCGATTATACTTGTGATAGTTAGAGTTTTCTGGCGCAATAAAGAAGCAAAAAGCACAAAACGAACAGGTTCATTGAGTTGAGGATGTGGAAAGGAGCACACAACCCATAGTGGTTGGGCTGTCTCCTTCGACCAGATACAGACAGGCCGAGGGTTATATGACCTCTGATCTGAAGTGGTGTATGGGGCCCGACATTGATGACGTGTGAGGAACTGATTGGAACTCTCCGTGCATGCAAACAGAAAGGGGAGTTGCAATTAGGGCTGAAGAAGAAGCAGGAAGTGGTAAGCATTCCTACTTTGGCCTTCTACCACATTAGACCACCGCCATAATTGTACAGTAATTTATACTAGGGCAAGGACCTTTGAGTGATCTTGTTGGTTGATTGGGGTTCTGTCCCTCTTTGAACCTGCCTCACTTTGTGGCTTTGTTCAGTAGACACCCTTGAGAAGTGGGGTTGGGGGCAACCTGCTTTCCCAGCCCCCCTCTGTCCCTCTTAAAGCCTTCTTTCAATAAATTGTTCCTACTCTTAACCTCCACTGTTCCTAGGATTCACTCCTCAATTTTAGAGAGCACAAACTCAGTGTTTCAGGTACCTAACAGTTTGGGAGTCATAACATTTCACTTATATTATTGGGAGGGATATATACCCTATATCAGTATAACATTTTTTTTTTTTTTTGAGTACTGGGGATTGAATGCAGAGTGCTCATATTGAACTACGTCACCAGTCCTGCATTTATTTTTTATTTTGATATAGGGTCTTGCTAAGTCATGAAGTTGCCTGCACTGGGCTTGATCTTGCCTTCTTCCTGCCTCATCTCTGGTGCTGGGGTGTACCATGGTGCGCAGCTCACACAGGACCTTGAAATCTGAAACTGTGATGTCTCCCACTTTGCTGTTTTTGTTCAGAGTTGCTTTGCCCATCACCGCAGGGTTAATTGTCTTCTGGGCTGCCAATGATTGTGTAGGAACAGGGGACCTCATAAGTGGGGAAAAGATAGGGTAAAGGCCTCAGTGAGCTTTATTAAAAAGTAATAGACAACTTTGACCTCTGTAGAAAGGCAAAGGCAGCTGAAGCATTAGGAAGACAAAGGTGGGAAGGTCCCTGGCAGTGCATGAAAATCACAAACTTTCCCTTTACTTAATCCTTAAATCCAGGTAACCTGTCCTTACCTATTACTCTCTACCAAAGGACAGAGAAAAAATATCCAAGCTTTAGATGGAAGACAAGCCTAGGAGCCCACCCGAAGCCAGGGACTGCACAGAGGGGCCGTTTGCTTTGACTTTTCTTTGTTCAAAGCAGCCACCTGTGGTCTCTCCTTTCTGCATCCTCACAGGGATCGTCCTCTTTCACTTTAAGTGCAGCCTCTTTAATTTTTCACTGATGCTTGGTCTAGGAATGCTTGGCCCTGCATTTCCCAGCAGAGTACTCCTGTTTCACTAAATGTCCCAACTCCTGAGGCTCAGGCCTTGGTTACAATTCACAGCTTTCTCTCTGGATTCTGCAGTCTTCTTTGGCCCTTAAGACCAAGGGGTTGGTCCTGGACCCTAGATTCCTCAGTCCTGGGCAGCTTTTTCTTTCTTCCTTCTTTCTTTCCTTCTTCCCTCCCTTGCCCCCTCTCTCTGTCTCTGTCTCCATCTTTCTCTTTCTCTGTCTCTCCCTCCCTGTCTCCCTCCTTTCCTCTCTCCCTGCTACTTTCTTTCCTTCCTTCCTAGTACTGGAATTTGAATCCAGGGAGCCCTGAGCTACATCCCCAGCCAGCTCCCCTCTATCTTTTTGAAGTTGTTCAGCTTGCCTTGAGCTCCTTTGGCCTCTGAAGAGGCTGGAGCTACAGACATGCACCATCATGCCCAACTTGTAGCTGGTTTCTATTGACACCGCTTACTCCTTTGTAAGTCAGTGCTTTATTAAACTCTCCTCAACTGTCCCATCCATTTTCTCAACTAGATGTTGAGATGAGATGTTTCTTCCCAGGAATAGATGAGTGCACAGTAGGAAGTCTTGTATGGAAAATACTGAAAGTTGTTTGAATATCGGAGAGTTTTATCTTAGAGCAGGGAAAGAAGACGCTCAGACTTGTTAGTGCAGCCCACCGCCATCAACACACGCAGACTCTTGGCTCCCATGGACCTACGCTGGGCAGAACTGACAGAATTACTGTGAGGAATGAATGCTCTACAGAAACCATTTACTTATTCAGGACCCAGTGTGACTTAGGCGGAAGGATACTTTCTTTATGAAAGGTAGCAGTTGGGTATGACTCCAGTTATGGGACACAGTCAACACTGGTTCACTGTGAATCGCAAACATTCAGGGAGAGAGTAGAACTCAGAGCACAGATTTCAGGGCTAGACTTCATATCCTGCCTCTGTTAGTTACTTGTTGGGCAGTGCTGGACAAGTTGCCTCATCAATCTCTGCTCTCGTGTTCCTATTTTAATGTTAGAAAAATAGGAATACCTAACTCTTAGTCTCATCGTGAAGAATAAATGAGCTAATTTAGGTGAAGCTCTTAAGATACTCCTTGTTCTGAGTGTTTAGTAACTCTGTCATTTGCATTGTCTGGAAGGTAGACAGAAAACTTCTGAAGTGAGACTGACTCTTATTGCCCACAGAAATAACTTCATGTCTTATGCTTTCCCCCAGGGGTCCGCACTTCTGAGAAGACCAAGTGAGAGTCTGGACGGGCCTGTGTGCATGTTTGGGGGTGAGGGGAAGACTTTACTGTAGGAGAGGACCCCCAAAGGCATGGAGCTGGAGATTTTATAGAAAGAGATGTCCTCATCTTTTGTGAAAGAAAGGAGAGATACCTTTGCTGCTTAGTGCAAACTAATTTTCCTTGACAAAAGGGAAGGAAGGCCTGGGTTTTGTTCATAAAGTCTTCGCCTATTCCTATATCTGCTAGAGTTTTATCTTCTCTATCTTCCAGCAGATTAAGTGTTTGTATTCTATATTTAGATCTCTGATCAATTTCAATTTTTAATTTAGTGCACAGTTCAAGTTTTGGCAAGTGGAAAGCCAATTTTCCAAGCACTAGTTATTAAAGAGGCTATCTTTCTTTCAGTGAACATGTTTGACCCATTTGCCAAAGATAAAATAGCTGGGTGTGCTTGGAGTTGTTTTTCTGTACCTTATGTTCTGTTCCACTAATCCTTAGGTCTGTGTTTTTGCCAGTACCTTGCTGTTTTTATCACGGCAGCTTTGTAGTATAATTTCAAGTCAGGGATTGTGATGCCTTCTGCCTTGCCTTGAGTGCCTAGAATTGCCTTGGCTGTTCTGGGTCTCTTTGGGTTCTATATGAATTTTAGAATTGTTTTCTCTAGTTCTGGAAGACATGCTATTGGTACTTTTATTGAGATTGCATCAAATCTGTACAACAATTTTGAAAGCATAGCCATTTTCACTATATCGGTCCTGCCTATCTTTCTATTTTCTCTTTAATCTCCTTTTTCAGAGTACTACAGTCTTCAGCTATCTTCATTAGATTGATTCCTACGTATTCTATTTTTTTCTGATGTGAAATGTATGGTTTCCCAAATTTCTCTTTCAGCGACTTTGTTATTTGTATGCAGAAATGCTATTGATTTTTGAGTGTTGACTTTGTATTCTGCTATGCTGCTGAATTTGTTTATTAATTCTTGAATTCTTTTGGTGGAGTTTTTGGGGTCTTCTATTTAAAGGATAATGTCATTAGTAAGTAATGATAATTTAACTTCTTACTTTCTTATCTATATTCTTTTTATTTATTTCTGTTATTTAATTTATCTGGCTTGTCTACGGCCATACCACCCTGAACGTGCCCAATCTTGTCTAATTTATCTGGCTAATGTTTACAGAATTATATTGAACAGGAGTTGTGATAGTGACATTCTTGTCTTGTTCCTGATTTTACAGTGAAAGCTTTCAGTTTTTGACCATTTAGTATGATGTTGACTATTAGTTTTTCATAAATGGCTTTTATCAGATTAAGATATCTATTTCAATAGGATTTTTACCATGAATAGTGTTGCACTTTGTCAAATGCTTTGCTTTTGTCTTTGGTTCTGTTAATGTGATGTATTATGTTTACTGATTTGCATATGTTGAACCATCCCTGCATCCCTGAAATGAGTCCTACTTGGTTATGATATATAATCTTCTCGTTTGCATCTCTTTTTATTAAGGAGATTGTCTTATAGTTCTCTTTTTTAGTTGGATTCTTCTCTGGTTTTGGTATCATGATAAGGATTGCTTCTAGGAATGAATTTGTGAGTATTGCTTCACTTTCAATTTAATACGAGTTTGAGGAGCAGGGGCATTAGGTCTTCTGTAAATTTCTTGTAGGATTCAGCAGTGAATCCATGCTTTTTTTTTTTTTTTTTTTTACTACTGCTTCAATTTCATTGAGTGATACTGGGTTATTTAGAATTGTTATATCATCGTGATTCAACCTAGGTAATTCATGTGTACCAAGGAATCTGTTTCTTTTAAATTTTTCATCTCAGTAGAGTACAAGTTCTCACAGTAGGTACTGATGATCTTCTAAACTTCTGCAAGATCTGTTGTGATTTCACTCTTTTAGCTCCTGAGTGCATGGATTTGGGTCTTTTCTTTCCTTTCCCTTTTAGGGTAAGATTGAGAGTTTGTTTATTTTACTTAGTCTTTCAAAGAACCAACTCTTCCATTCATTCTTTGTATTGTTTTCTTAGTCTAACTGCATTAATTTGTCTCTGATCATCGCAATTTCCTCTTTTATATAAGCTTTAAATTTAGCTTGCTCTTTTTTCCCCCCAGAAGCTTGAGGTTTAATATTAGGTTATTTGTTTGAGCTTGCTCTATTTTTCTGATGAGAGAACTCATTGCTATAAATTTCTCTCCTAGGACTGCTTTCATTGTACATTGTAAATTCCATTATGTTTTACTGACATTATAATTTAATTATAGAAATTTCTCCATTAATTTTCTTTCTATTTTTTTTGTACCAGGAATCAAACTCAGAACCTTGTGCTTCCCAGGCAGGTGCTTTGCTGCTGAGTTAAATCCCCAGCCCTTATTTGTTAATTTCCTCTGCGACTCATCATTTGTTCCAGATGGTATTAGTTCATTTCCATGTGTTTATCAAGTTCTTGTAGTTTTGGTTTCCATTGATTTCCAATTTTATTGCACTGTGATCTGATAATATGCATGGGATAATTTCAGTTTCTTTGCATTTACTTAAGCATGATCTATGAGCTACATGTGATTTATTCTGGAACATGATCCATGTGCTGCTGATAAGGATGAAAGAAGAATGTGTGATCTATTGTTAGGTGTAGCACTCTAGATATCTACTAAGTCCATTTGTTCAAAGGTTTGGTTCAGCTCTGATATTTCTTTGTTGTTTTTTGTTTGGTTGATCTATCTACTCGTGACAGTGGGGTACTGAGCTGGTTACAATCCTGTTAATGTTTATCTGACTTTTCACCTCCATTCGTGTTTGCTTTATATACTTGTGTGTGCTGGTATTTGGTGCATATATATAATTGTTATCTCCTCCCCTTGGATTGTTCCCCTAACAATTCAAGTGACCTTCTTTGTCTGTTCTGACAAGTCTTAGCTTGAAATCTACTTTGTCCTCAAATAGGATAGCTACCCCTGCTTTTTTCCAGGTTCCTGTCACATGGGGTATTGTTTTCCATCCTTTGACTTTCTGTCTGAATTTTTTGAGTGAAATGTGTTTTTTTTGTATGCAGAATATTGTTGAATCTTGTTTCTCAATCCATCCTGCCTGTTTCTTTTGTTTGGTGAGTTGACACCACTTACACTGGAGGTTATAAGTGTTGTATATTGACTTATCCTTTTCATATTATTTCCCTTCTGTTGGTTCCCTTTCTTTCCTTTCTGTTAATTGTTTGTCTTGCCTGGTGTATTCATTCTATTGGACTTCATAAAATTTTTGTCTTCCGTGCTTTTTTTAAAATATACTTGAGAACTTTTCAGAGCAATGAATTTCTTTTTTCCTTTTCTTTCATTACATTTTTATTTTAAAAAAGCAAAACAAAAAAAGGATAGAAATAATACAGAATTTCAAAATAGCAGGAAATTAACACTAATATATTGTAGAATTTCTTTTTAAAAAATTTTATTTAAAAACAAAACAAAACAAACAAAACAGAAAAAAGGGTAGCAACAATACAAAATTCCAAGAAAAAAAAGAAAAGAACACAAAATACTAAGAAATCATTACTTGATAACTTACATACTGTCATCTTGGAAATAGTTGTTCAAGTTACAAAGTTAAAACATACAAAGTACACATTCAAGCAATGAGACTGTTAACAGTTCTGCTCCATGATACAACAAAAACAGTAATATGGCCATTCATCTTACACACTTAAACTGCATGCAATTATATCCTTTAGAGCACCCTCTTTTCCTCTCTTTTTTATAGTAGCAATTACACATTTTGGGTTTTATTACTCCTACAGTTCTTATTACTTTTTACACTAGCGACACAATGCGATATTTATAAATATGATTCTTACTTATTTCACTAATGAGGATTTTTTTTTTTTTTTTTGGTACTGGGGATCAAACTCATGACCTTACACTTGCCAGGCAGGTGCTTATGCCGCTGAGCTAAATCCCTAGCCCAAGGATATTTTCAAGTTGTCTCCATTCACCTATGAAGGCCTCAAGATCATCCTTCACAGCTGAGTAATACTCCATTGTATAAAAATACCACATCTTTTTCATCCACTCTGCAGTTGATGGGCATCTTGGTTGTTTCCAAGATTTAGCTATTACAAATTGTGCTGCTATGAACATGAGTGCACATATATCACTGTGATATGATCTTTGCAGTTTTTCTGGGAAAATACCCAGGAGGGGACTAGCTGTGTTGAATGGATCTTCCAATCCTAGTCTTCTGAGAATTCTCCATACTGATTTCCATAGTGGTTGTACCAGTCTACACTCCCACCAACAGTGGAGGAGTGTTCCTTTTTTCCCACAGCCTCGCCAAAATTTGTTATCAGTTGA
This sequence comes from Dolichotis patagonum, assembly GCA_004027295.1. NCBI lineage: Eukaryota > Metazoa > Chordata > Mammalia > Rodentia > Caviidae > Dolichotis > Dolichotis patagonum. The sequence continues at coordinate 99,623 of PVJX010003966.1, forward strand.
TTTCTTGATGGCAGCTATTCTTCAGGAGTGAGATGAAATCTCAATGTTGTTTTAGTTTTAATTTGCATTTCTTGAATGACTAGTGATGGTGAACATTTCTTCATGTATTTATTTGCCATTTTGTATATCTTTATCTGAGAACTGAGTGTTCTTCTCAGATGCCCATTTTTGGAGAGGATCTTTGAATATGGGAGGCTTGATGTTTTTCAATTCTTTACATTTTCTTGATATAAGTCCTTTGTCTGAGGGGTTGTTGACTAAAATTCCTTCCCATTCTGTGGGCTTGCTTTTCACTCTGTTGGTGATTTCTTTTGAAGTGCAGAAACTTTTCAATATGAGATCCCAGTTGTTGATTCTCTGAAGCATTTCCCGTGCAGTTTGCATTTTGTTCATGAATTCTCTGCCTACTCCTATGTCTTCAAGATTTCTACCTACCCTATCTTCCAGTAGATTTAGTGTTTCTGTTTTAATGTTTATGTCTTTGATCCATTTAGACTTTAGTTTTGTGCATGGTGATAGGCATGGATCTAGTTTCAGTCTTCTGCTTGTGGAGAGCCAATTTTTCCAACACCATTTATTAAAGAGGCTATCTTTCTTCCAGTGAACATGTTTAGCCCCTTTGTCAAATATCAGGTGGCTGAGTGTCTTTGTACTTATATTTGCATCTTTTTTTTTATTTAAAAGAGAATAAAACAAAAGGGGGCAGTACAGAGCAGATCAGAACAGGACAACATAGGCAACACAGAACTTTACATTAAGTCAACTGGACATCAACAGTATCTAACACCATATCTCTTACTCTGCTATAGTTGAGCATAATTTCAATTACAATAATATCAAACATAACACAATAGTATAAAGGCATGCATATAGTGAAAGAATTACAGGGCTTTCTGAACCGAATAACAGAAAATGATCAATGGGTACTATAATATCTCATTTTTGATAAAAAAGAAAAAAATTTGTTTGAACTATCACACATATTCAAATTCCAATAAGACACAATGTGGTAGATAGAACCAACGGTAGTAGAACAAAAAAAGCATGGTAGGACTTCTAAG